>PVJS01000546.1:0-125115 GCA_004027185.1 Glis glis | reverse complement strand
TGAGACCTGGTTTCAAAATAAAGTATAAAAAATAGGGCCGGGGGTGTAGCACGGAGGTAGAATGCCCCTGGGTTCAATCCCCGGTACCGCAAAAAAAAAAGAAAAGAAAAAATACAAAAGAATATAGCAGATATAATTTTTTTATCCATCAGATTAGCAAACATTACAAAGACTAATAATCCCCAACATTAGCAAACTTGAATAAATAGGTATGCTCACAACTGCTGAACAGGTTAGGTGGCCTTTTTCAAAGGACGATCACAGCTTCAGGGGGATAAGGGTGATCTTAGTTATTCCTTTATGTATTTGCAAGATCTGGTCATAGTTTAATATTCCCTTTGTAATAGAAAAAGTAGAAGAAAACGGAGAAAATACAGGAAAGTTTATAGCGGTCAACACAATTAGAAAACAAATTCTTATGGAACAATATCCCCACAAGGTCATTTGACTCAACCAAGATACAATACATTGAAAAGTATAAAGTCTACATAAATGCAAGACACTGTTATCATCAAAAACCACGCCTTTCTTCTTCTGTAATTCTAAGTTTTTTGCACTGCATATAAATGTGCTCCACATTCACTATTTATTATTGAGGAAATAAATCTTTGAATAAATAAATGATATAAAAACAAATATGTAATATAATAATCTGTAACTCAAAGAAAAAGATTGGAAAAAATGCACTTGACAGCCCACACAGCATAATCTAATATCCTAAGGAAATGCATTAAAAACATTTAGCAAACCAATTAACCAAAGTCAGCTTTCTCTATTCACTGCTATCTTGCTTCTAGCTAAATGAACAATTTTAAAGCCCTTAGGCTGACGACTAAATGTCAGCTGAGTTGCTGTACAAGCACATCTAGAAAATAAAGTGCAAAATCTGAAGCATGCACATTTGACTGCTTCTCAGCAGCAGAACATCAAGGCAATATGTTCATCCTTCCCGTAATCCCTGAGCTCCAGTATGAGCCAAGGGTTGTGGCGTGTGCTCTAAAGAATAATCAGAAAATAGACAGCGACGCTGGCACAAATACCGGTCTTTTCTCAGCAATTATTTTCCATGTCATCTTAATGCTCTTGATCTTCTTTTGGCCATGAACTATTATGCAACAAGTCTAATCCTCAAAACACACAGGTAAGAAGCCTCTACCCTCAAAATTTTGCAGCCAGGCATGGTGGCGCATGCTCATAATCCTAGTACTTGGGAGGCTGAGACAGGAGGATCGCAGGTTCAAGCACAGCCTCAGCAATCTAGTGAGGTTCTCAGCAACCTAATGAGACCCCGTTTCCATATAATAAATAAAATAGGTCTGGGGGGTGTAGCTTGAGGTAGAATGCCTCTGGGTTCAATCCCTAGGACCAAAAAAAAAGTTTTTTGCAATGTATTAAAAAGGCTATGCTTCAAAAGATCTTAGTATTCTTTACTCAGATCAACAGAAATCTTTAGTGTTCAGAATATTAACCAGTTTAATTAATGTTTATTTAGTTCCTTCTCCTGGCCAAAGAACTAAGGGCTACACACAAAAAATAAAAGACAAAGGTTATCCTAACTGAGTCAGTTGAAAAGCACGTGGTCAGCACCTACACTACTTCAGGAAGCCAAGATTTTATGAATTAATGAATGTAACCGGGTAGAAAAGGAATGTCCCATGCTTGGCTAGCCATTGCACTGCTGTTTACATTTAGTCGCTAGGAATTTAAGTAGGGAGAGGGTTAATTCAGTGGATGCTAACAAGCGTGTGTTCCAGACTGATATGTCATTCCAAAGACAGTGGGAGGACTGACATTAGAGGATTAGAAGGCAAAACAAAGTTGATTTATATGTACAAGTGATAAAGGTGGCCTGGGAATGATTCCTTCCGTGGTGAGCGATTTCTTTCCTATTTGATAATGCTATTGAAACACCCACCTGCTATTCAGTAGTATCTTGAAAACTTGCATACAGTATGGCTCACCAAAGACTGGCATTCATAAATTAATTATCTAAGTATGCTAAGTCACATGACCTCATTATAAGATAATCATTAAGGAATCTAAAGCCTTATTTGAATCTGAGATTGCTGCTAGAACTTTCAGAGCAGGAGCAGACACAGAGATCACTTATCTGGCCTGGTCATAATTCAGGAAGAGTTCTAGACATGCTGCTTAATACATATCACTGCATCAAACTCATTTATTCAATTATGCAAGTGCCTATTTTATGCACTGGGCTCTGCTGTCGGTGCTAGAGACACATAGTAAACAGGAATGGCAAAGTCCCTGCCCTTGTAGCGCTCTGATTCCAGTGGGGAAGACTAAACAAGAAAAATGAGGACAATTATGATGTGTCGGATTGAGCCCTAAGGAAGAAAGACAACGGGCTGTGAAATATCTTGAGAAAACAGAAATTTCAGAAAGGGAGGTCATCTAAGGCTTCACTCAATTCATCTTTAAAGCAAGAATTTTAAAAGGCAGGGCACTGGCTATGCAAATGATCAGAAGAACATTCCATGCAGAAAGAACAGCGACTGCAGAGAGCCTGCGTGGGGGCGCACCTGGCCAGGCTAAGGCACACTAAGAAGAGTCGTGTTGCCAGAGGAAGACCCAGGAAGCAGTGGACTGCAAGAAAAACAGGGCAGGTCCTGCAGGGCCTTGGAGATCAGGGCCCTTTTACTTGTGGTGAGATCAAAGGACTTTGGAGAACTCAAGAAGAAGAGTGACGTGGTCAGATTTCTATCCCAACACTCATCCCATTGCAGTGTTAAAGACAGATCCAAGTGGGGAAAGGTGAGAGCTTTAGAAATAGGATGTGAAAGCTGGGCATGGTGGTACATGCTTGTAATCCCAGTACTTGGGAGGCTGAGACAAAAGGATCTGGATTTGCGGCCAGCCTCAGTTACTTAGTGAGGCCCTCCCCAACTTAGTGAGACCCTGTTTCAAAATAAAGAATAAAAAATAAAAAATAAGGCTGGGGGTGTAGCTCGGAGGTAAAATGCCCCTGGGCTCAACCCCCAGCACCAAAAAAAAAAAAATAGGATGTGGAAGTAGTCAGGGCGGGGAGAAATTACTGGATGCTATGTATATTTTGAAAATATAATGAAAGGGTTTGTTGTTGGTCCAGAAGTAGAGTGTAAGAGCGAGGAGACAGGGATGCTCCACAATTTTGGCAGGAGCAAGTGGAGAAATAAAGCAGTTAACTGAGATGGAGGAGACCACAGGAGACCCCAACCCACCTGAGGTGCGTGCTGGATAGCCAAATGAAGACATCGGGCAGCCAGTTAGGTACTCAGGACTACTCGGGAAGATTTTTCAGCACTGAGAATTAGATGAGACCCCCTAGCCAATTAGTACAGATAGAAAAGAGAGGTCCAAGATCAGAGATCTGGGCACTCCACCATTCAGAGATTTGAAAGAAGAAAAGGAACCAACAATATGGACCAAGGAGTGACAGCAAGGCAGATGTGTGGCCTAGAAGCTAAAGGAGGGCAGGGTGGTCCCATGAGTTGAATACTGCCTTCGCGTCAAGAAGGGTAGGGACTGTGACATGGCCAGCGGAAGCAGGTTGAACAGGGCAGGTTCAGGGGAGCAGTAAGAGTGAACGCATGATAGGAGGGAATTCAAGACAGAAAAGAGGAGAGACGCCGGAGGAAGCTTCCTTCCTTCCAAGGAGGTTTCCTCCTAAGAGAAAGAGGTAAACGAGTTCACAGCTGGGTCCGCTCTGCTCTGTGAGTGCTACTGTCACCATCTGGCTGACAGCTTGATGGAGAAAACAAACTGCCCCAGGGAACAGCTGTGTATGGTGAGAACCTGTTATTCTGATCTCAGAGCCCACATTCCTAACCTGTGCTCCAGCCGGACAGGAATGGAAGCGAGGCGTTCATTTCCGAACTATTCATGGGAACCAGCACTGGCCTATGTGCAAGCAGAGCCAAAAGAAAGTTGGGGTGTTTGAACAGAACAAATTGGGGGTGCTTAGGAAGAACAGGCTAGATAGAAATTTAAATTACAATTTCCTGAATACTGCCCCTCCTATCAGGAGGCTTTTCGTGTTATTTTAGTTGGAATTCTAAGAGGGGGAAAATGAGTGTCTTTTCTACAAATGTTAACTGCACATTGCAGAAAGTGGGTGTCCGGGCCCACTCTTGCAGGAAGGCTAAAGCAGCATCTCTTGAGATTTTAAACATTTATTCACACCAACTTCCATGCCTGGATTAGTTTCTTTTATAACTCACATTCTCACATTCACTCAACAAACACGGAATGCCTCCTACCTTCTGTAGGAGGTAAGGATACAGCAGTGAGTAAAAGAGACAAGGTGTTAGTTCTTACGGAGTTTACATTCTATGGGAAAGAGGCAAACATTTAAAATATAAACAATAAGTAGAGTGTCAGATGATATGATAAATATAATTAAAAAATAGCATGGAATAAAATCAGTGAGGGGTACTCTGAATGGATGGTAAAGGAAGGTCTCTCTGGGATTGGTGACATTGATTGAAACCAAATAAAGCCAGCCAGCCATGTCGAGGTCTACAGAAAGCTGGGTTCAGAAAGACAACAGTGCGTGAATGGCTGTCCTTTAAGTCTTAGGAGAATAGTTAAAGAAGCCTGAAGTATAGCGAGGGTGGAAGAGTGAGGTGCTAAAAGTCAACAGAGCAGATTGAGCCAAATCCTGCACATTGCAGATTTTCTTCTAAGCATAACAAGAGACTATGGGAGATGTTTAATTCAGATCCCGCTGGCTGCTAGTGACAGACAGACTGGAGGGGATGAGGGTGAAAACCAGGCATCCAATTGGCAAGCCACTGAAGGAGTCCAGTCAGACAGGAAGGTTGCCAGATGGAGTGCTGGACTAGGTTGGTATCTGGTAGAGATGTTGCTTCACTGTGCCAGGGAAAGAGGGATAATCTGATGGATTCACATGATATCTTGGAAGTAGAGCTGACAGAATCTGTTGATGGAATGGACAAGAGAGTGCGGTGACGGATCACAAGGGAGAAGTAGCTGACCACTGAGGTTTCTACCAGAAAAACTAGATGCATGGTGATGCCATCGACCGACAGGGCACAGTTGGAGAGAGCCATGAAATTAGGATGGAATCGGAGAACACAAATCATGAGATCTCCATCTACTGACCTTCTGGTTGAGATGTTAACCAATCAGTTGGCTGCGTTGCTGGGAAAAGTGAGCCATTTGCCTTTATACTCTGCAAGTCCCACCACCCTTCAAAAAGCTGTTTTAAATCAAACTGGTCCAAAGTGATCTTACCTCCTTTAAAATATTTATACCACTTCTTAGCCAAACTTTTCATTGGGCACGGGTGCGGTGGTCATCTATGGCTCTGTGGCAAGTTTTGAAGACCTTAATTTCTATTCTTTTTAATTTTAATATGAGTTCTGAATTAGAGGCCAAGAGTTCTACATTTGCCCCTAACAAGCTGGACCATGGGGGGCTCCACTTACTCTGTAAAGGTGACCATGACCTCAGCTCTAAACCAAGGGGACTAGAAAAGTATGTCCTGCTCTAAAACAATGGCGCTTAATGGGTTTACCTCATAATTACTTAACTCACTGGAATGGAGGACTAGGACCTTCTTTACATTCGAGTGGCAAGGGGCACAAAGCTATAAGCAGTAGGCTCTGGACGAATGGGTTAGTGGGTCATCACAGACTGGAAGATAGTCCCTAACATAAAACGCTTTTCTGGGTATGCATTTTATCTTTCCATACTCCATACACCTTGACTTAACCATTTTTGTGAGTCTAACATTAAAGGCAGCGTGGTCCTTCTAATGTCTTCCCTTCCAGAAACCAAAACCCCAGGATATCCCACTCTCCACCTCTCCGGCCCCATCCCGCCCTTATTCCTGAGTGACCAGAGAGCATTATATCTCAAAGTTTAAAGACTTTCTAAAAGTCGCTGTTAAAGTTTGGAGGAGCAGAGTCCAGCATGTGAGGAGAGAGGGAGCCAGGCTGGGAAGCAGCACCTGTCTGCCCTCCTCCTCCTCCTCCACCCGGACCCCGCGCCCCGGGGTCCCCGCACCCTCCTCGGTCCCGAACCCCCCAGTCTGGGGGTCCACAGCTTCCACGCGTGGAAGAGCCTGTACCTGGAGGGTAATACCGGAGGAGGAGGCTCTTGAGCTTCATTTTCTCGCTCTCAGATCCCGGGACGATGGGCTTGGTAGCCATGGAAGCGGCCAAACAGCCGCGGGACGCGGGCGCGCATGCGCAGGAGCTTCCGCGCGTTTCTGCAGGCGGAGCTGAGCCAGGTCTGTCTGCGAGCTCAGTCGGGGGCTCCTGAGACCCCGGCCCCGGGCTCCGGGGGTGGGCGGGTCCACCATATCTCCATACCTAAGAGTTTTCTTTAAGTTCCTAAAAGTTCCCTAAATTGACTCACTTACTTCACTTTTTAAAAGTGTACTTTCAGAGAAAAATCTAGTTACCCCTAATCTCATCTCCGCCCTCCTGTCTATGGGACAGAAAGCCCCCTTCATGGTCGCCTACCCTTCACCCCCTCTGTTTCCAGGGCTTCCTGACCGACCTAATCTGCTCTTTGCTGCCAATCGTAGGTGGAGGATCCCCCTGGTTCCCTGAACAAGCATGTATGGATGGTCCTTTCGCTGCTGTCAAGGACAGCTCTCCTCTGACAGCCTCTTCCAGGTTTCAAGGAGTTTAGGCCAAGTTCTCGTGCATGGGTGGTAAGAGAGCTTCCTGAGGGGCCGCCACCCTCCCCTCATATCCAGGGCCTTCTTTGCCAACTCTGGAACACAGACCCTGCGAGGTGAGGTCATCTTCCCCCCCGGCCAAGACCCAGCAGGGGTCAGCAGACCTCACCCTGGTCTTTGGTTGAGAGCAATTTACCAGGGCTGCCCAGATACGCTGGCCTCCGTTCACAATGTCCAAGGCCCTGACATTTTCTTCCAGGCACCTGGAGTCTCTTATGCAAATACGGCTCCTGGTTCCTAATCTGGTAGCCCAGAATCCTTGTCAAGTGCCCAATTTAATCCCATCTATCCTTCTTTCCTGGAAGATAGTAGAGCTGTATGCAAAGGAAGTGATGCTCCAAAGAGGAACCAGTAAAGTTCTTGAGGGCCAGCACATTTCTCTTGGCATTAGCATAAATTGAGGTTAGAGCTGTGATTCATTGACTCGCCCTTTATTCATTGCCAAAAGCCACTGCATGATTCTCTCACCTGAGAAGGGATCGGCCACTCCAAGTCACTCCTATTGCAGAGCCATTAGTTATGAATGAGTGGTAAACAGAAATTCACAAAGACAAAAGTCGTACACATTGCTTGGGAGATGGATGCTCATCCCACTGTGTGGCTGACCTTGGTATGACTATCCATGAGACTACTTTAGAGACCTTCCGCCGGGCATGGTGGTGCATGCTTGTAATCCCAGTGCTTGGGAGGCTGAGACAGGAGGATCGCAGGTTCGTGGCCAGCCTCAGCTACTTAGTGAGGCCCTCCGTGACTTAGTGAGACCCTGTTTCAAAAATAAAGAATAAAAAAATAGGGCCGGGGATGTAGCTCAGAGGTAAAATGTCCCTGGGTTCAATCCCCAGTACCACCAAAAAAAAAAAAAAAGAGGAGAGAGACCTTCCTGAGACTATTAAAGTTTAATAACCAGGCATGGTGGCACATGCCTGTAATTCTAGTACTTGGGAGGCTGAAACAGGAGAATCGCAAGTTCAAGACCAGCCTCGGCAACTTAACGATACTCTCAGCAACCTAGTGAGACCCTGTTTCAAAACAGAACCAAAAAAATTTTAAAGGGCTGGGTGTGTAGCTTGGAGGTAGAATGCCCCTGGGTTCAATCCCCAGTACCAAAAAAAAAAAAAAAAAGTTTAATAAAGCAATGGCATCCTATGGAATTTTGACCATTGACTCACTAGAACGACAATTGACATTCATAGGGATTTACACATACAAGCATCATATTCAACTTCAGGTCTCTTCCTTGCAATAGACTGGATGTCTGTGCCCCCTCCAATTTCAGAGGCTGAAATTCTAACACCCAACGGGATAGTATATGAAGTGAGGACGTTGGGAGGTAATTAGGTCATGAGGTCAGGGCTCTTATTAAAGCACCCCAGAAAGCCATCCAGCTCCTTTTCTGCTATGTGAGGATGCATCCAATGAGATGTTCAAGAACTGACCATGGTGGCCCCTGGTCTCCGACTTCCCGCTTCATGAGAAATAAAGTTGTCTATGCCGCCTAGTCTATGGGACTTTGTTATAGCAGTTTGGACCAAGAAGTTGCCACTGGGGACTTCCTGCCTTGGACAACCAGGAACTAACTAATTAATAGCATTGGTTTCACTCCCCCAAACCAGTCCCATCTGGTGGAGTAAAGTCACTCCAGGCATCAGTTCTCAAAGTGTGGTCCCTGGAGCAGCAGCATATCCCGGGAACTTGTTAGAAATGTACACTCTTGCCTCCCACCTCCCCCAGACCGACTCAATCAGCAATGCGGATGGCGAGGCTCAAAGCTCGATGTTGAAACATGGTTTCCTGGTGACTATAATGAAGGGAGAAGTTTGAGAACCACTGTGATAGCTAAATAGGTCACACTGGCTCTTGGCCAAAACTGAGCGAGTGAAGTTGGGCCCTGTCTCCTGCAGTTAAACTTTTGGTGTATTGTATTCTAAAGTCCCCCTGAGTTCTAGGGACAGTATCCTCATATAATCCAATGTGAATGAGACCCAGAAATCATGTGAGGAGAAACTGAATTCTCTATATAATTGGGTTTCCAATGTCCTAGTGCACTGAGAGAGACCAGTGGACACTGGCCGAGAGAGGGATAAGAAGGTCCCTGGAGAGTGAGATTTGAGGGGGATAAGTGGTACCTTCTAAAAGTGAGAAAAGCAGAAAAATAAGAGGAAAAGAAGAAGAGAGGGATGAGTCAGCCTGGGGGATCCAGATTCAGCATCAAGGCTGGACAGTGTGGACAGAAGTAGCGCTTCCATCTACAGCTGCACTTGGTGGATCCCATCCAGCCCAACTGCTCCTGCAGAAAGTCATAGCATCAACGAGAGGACAATAGCACCAGTGTTCAGAGCCCTCACTGAGAGCAAAGGCTCAGTTCCATCCTGGAGAGAAAGATAGAAGGAGAAGACATGGGTGTTCCAAGCCAGGCAGGAGAGACCAGCTGTGCATGGGGATTAGAGGTGACCTCATTGCAACAGGTCCCAGAGCAGAGGGACTGCATCAGGGGCACATGATGACATTGTGTTTCACCCTCTTTCCATGCCTGCCTTCACTGCCACTGCAGGACTCAAAAGCAAGTGATCTTACCTGACACTCAAAACCCAACAGGGCCGGGGGCCACTGAATGAATCATTCAATAAATGGGTATTGAGGATCTACTGGTGGCAGACCTGTTCACTGTTCCAGGGATCTAATTCTGAAAAACATTGCAAGGGAATCCTTCCTGGAAAGGATCAGGCTTCAAGTGGGTTTGAAATGATGACATGTGTTGGGTGTTGGGAGGGAGCCCCAAATTTATATTCACTAATTGGATAATCTTGGGACAAGCAGGTCGCACTAGCATGGTGATAGACAATAGCTTTGCCACTTGTAGGTCATTGGAACGGAATGCCTGGCTTGGAGCCTGGCTCTACTATCTACCAGACTTGGGATCTTAAGCAAGGTTCCTAACACCTCTGGGCTTCAGTTTCCTCATCAGAAAACTAGAGATGGTCATGGAATCTGATTCATAGAGTTGTCATTGCTATGAGTCTGGTGTATTTGGAAATACTCTGAAAGTATTAGGGATGGTGGTGATAATAAGAGGCATGGGTATCCTAAATGTGTTTGAAACTGGGGAAAGAGTACACGCATCTTGTTTCCACTGAATTGATAATTCTCCGATAATCACCTCCACACAATTCGGAATCTTCTGTGTGATGCTTGATAAGTGTACCTTAGTAATTATGCTAATTAGTATTAGTACAATTGATATAAATATTAAAACTAGCTTCCATTCCTTAAGACAGAACTAGTTTCTCTCTAGATGCACATGGAATTGTCTTCTGAAAGAAATGGCCTGTGAGGATTTAGAAGGGAAGAGAGGGCTCTATAAGTTAAAAAGCTAGAGATTGTCCAGAGAAGAACGGTGAAGGGACAGAAGGACCAAGAATGCCCAGAAGATGAACGAGAGGACCTGGGCATGATGGCACGCAAAGGCCCTTAATTAATGAGTGATGCTTGAAAAGTTGGAAGACCACTTGGAAGAGAAGTAACTGATTACATGTAAGCACAGGATGCGTGGAAGCAGGTATCAGCTCAATAGAAAGAACCCCACACCAGTTTGTGTAGTAATGGATTAGGCTGTGCTATAGTTTGGATCTAGAATGTTCCTAAAGGCCCATCTCCTCAAGGTTTGATCCCAGCTTAGTGCTAGGAGGAGGTGGTAAGACTCTTAAGAAGCAGGGCTAGTGGGAGATTCTACTTAGGTCACTGAGCGTGTGTTCCCAAAGTGGAGAGCAGGAATCCAGCCCCTTCCGATGAAGCTTGCACTTCTAGGACATGGGATGAGCAGCTCTGATCTACCAAACACAAGATGAGCTGCGTTACTACAGATCCAAAACAATAGGGCCAATGAAACAATAGGGCCTTCACAACTGTGAGCCAAACTAAAGCTTCCCTTTTTTAAATTTTATTTTGTGGTTGTTGTTGTTATTGTACTGGGAATTGAACCCAGGGGCATTCTACCTCTGAGCTATACCCCCAGGCCTATCTTATTTTGGAATGGGGTCTCACCAAGTTGCTGAGGATCTTGCTAAGTTGCTGAGGCTGGCCTCGAATCTGTGGTCCTCTTGTCTCAGCCTCCCAAGTACTAAGATTACAAGTGTGCACCACCATGTCCAGCAATCGTGCCTCTTTTTAAGTTGATTGATCTCAGGCAGTTGTTACAGTAATGGAAGGCTGACAAACGGCTATCTCCAGAAGTCCAGAGCGTCTCTCAGCACTGGAGGTATTCTAGCTGAGGCAGTTTCCCAGCTGCCAGGACTATTATAAATACAATGATAAATTGCCTGGGAGACAGGACTGGATAAATTTCCCTTTTGATCTACGATACTACAATTTTGTGTTCTCTTTGTGCATGTTCACACAAGACAACAAACGTGGAAAGGTGAAAAGCAGCGGGGGACTGGTTGGATGACTGGAATTCCAATCCCGGCCTCTCATCCCTGCTCTTTAAGCGATCATCTGTCCTTCTAACTCTCAGTTACTCAACCGCAAATGGTTTTCTTTCGTTCTACTCACCATTCCCTTCGGCCCTCACATACCACAGCTTGTCGTTCCTCCAGTGGGCTCTTATTCTTGTCCCTGCCCCACCTGATAAGCCTCCCACGTCGGCCGTCTTAAAGCCTTGCCAGGCTAGAATATTCTCCCTAGACTTCATAGCACAGCATGTGGTGGGTGTGGACATCATACCACAGACTCCAGAATGTTCCCCTCATGCCTCCTGCCTGAAGCTCCAGTCCAGGTGACCACATCCGGCCCCGTCAGGTGCGTGTGTGACTCTGGTGTTCTTCAGTCACTTCACATTGAAAACTCCACGACAGAGTTGTTTATTAGTTTTTCTTCCTCAGCAAGGTTTTTTCTGTGTCTGTGTCTGTGTGTGTGTGTGTGTGTGTGTTAGCCATGACTTCTGCTATCTTCCTGCTAATTGGACTGGATCCTGTCATCTATCTAACCTATTTAACCCTTATCATGTCTTTAACCACACTGCCTTCTCTTTCTTTTCTCATCTTAATTACTCTTCCTACCTCTAGGCACTACTAGAGGATCCAAAAGATCCATAAAAACATACCACAGATAACAACTTAGGCACAGAATCCCAGCCCCAGCAGGAGGCTGCAACCTTCTTGTCTGGATCCCAGGAAACACTACAACAAGAGGCTCGAAGATTGGGAGTCCCTCTGAGACTGGACTGTGAGCAGATCATGTCTGAGCAATGTCTGCCTGCAGCGTCTGCCGTGTGGGCCACTCCGAGGTGTCTGCCAACACTCCCACATTTTCCACCTTCTGCTCTGGGGAATAACCAGGACTGGGAATAATCTTACCAAATCCCCACCATCATTGCCAAAGCCCTGTAGGAGCTCCTGCAAGCCCTCCTGTAAATTGTCCGGCATTGGACATGATTCTGGCTTATAGATGAGGGGGGCCCTGTGCAGTAGGGAGATGCAACTGCTGCATCAAATCTTTTACCACAGCGCCTCTGCTGAAACCTTTCTGCTGTCTATGCCATCACCAAAAATATTTGGACAGCAAACAGGGAACTTCCCAACAGGGCTCATTCTAAACTCCAGACGGATCTTACGCAATAACCACTTGTTGTGGACTGATGGAGAAAAGGCCTTCAATTCTCAGTCTTGGTTATCCTTGATCCTACGCTCCGACTTGCAGTTATAACCCCACCCTTGACTTGTCACGCCTGCCCCCCTCACTGTGATGCAACTATTTGCTGAGATGTTGCTGTGGCCTACTTCTATTCCCAGCCAGACAGTCTATTGCATTCAACTTCTAGAGTCTCCTCTTAGCCACTGGACCCTTGAAAGACCTTTCACTCTTGTTAACTTCCACACTCCACTCCAGGGTCCAGTGAACTTTCTAATGCCTAAAGTTGCCAGTCTGATGGGCTAAACCAGGGAGCGGAGCTCTCTCCAGCCTTCTCTTCCCAGGCTGCCATTGCTATGCAATTTCCACTCATTCTACAATACCTGAAATCTCCTCTGTGGGGCTTTGTGATGCCAGTATTATCTAAGGAAACTTGGCATCTTTCTTCTTTCTTTCTTATTTCCAAAATTCAAAAAAAGTTCTCTCCTGCACTCCTACGCCTTACTGTGACCATTGCCTCTCTCTTTCATCCCTCTACCTAGTTAAACAGGTCGTTTTCTAAATATGCTGCTGGTGGGGGATAGGGGACTAGTTGGAATCAATTCTCTGGTACCTTGAATCGGCTCAGAGGGCCTTGCTGGAGAAAAAGGCCCTAGCTGGGTGTATGCGCCACGTGCAGGCAGGTAAGCACGTGACACATGTGGCCTTGCTTCAGACGGTACGGCCACCAGCACAATCCAGGCTTTTGGACAAATTATGAAAAGGTGTCACCTCCGGTTTGGAGGGTGTCCTTCACATTTCCAGGGCCTCCACGGCCAGGGGACATTCCCACAGGTAGGAGACGCCAGCTGAGCAAGGCCAGACTTCACCCCACTCCTCTTCCCTGGCGGGGCTCTGAGCTGAGTGGACTGCCCAGCCAGCCACGTGAGCTTACTTAAGATAGTTTGACTTGATTTATTTTATTTTATTTTTTATTTTTTTGGTACCGGGGATTGAACGCAGGGGCGTTCTACCTCCGCGCTATGCCCCCGGCCCTATTTTTTATACTTTATTTTGAAACCGGGTCTCACGAAGTTGCAGAGGGCCTCACTAAGTAGAGAGAGAGAGAGAGAGAGAGAGAGAAAGAGAGAGCTGAGGCTGGCCGCGAACCCGGATCCTCCGGTCTCCGCCTCCCAGAGTACTGGGATTACAGGCGTGCTCCACCACTCCCGGCTTTTTTTTTTTTACTTTGAAATGGTGTCAAAAGCAATATAGACCCAGTAAAAATCATATTTTGGAGTTCGATCTTTTCTCAGCTTGCAATATATGATATTCTCTTGAGATGCTGGGTGGCGACAGGGAGCCATGACGGTCCCAGGACCATAATGGGGAAACCACAGCACTCTACCGCCTGCAGAGTTCCTAAGCGGTGGTGTTTGGTCGATGTGTTTCTGACTTACAATGGGTTTATTGAGCTGTAACCCCACCGTAAGTCGGGGAGCATCTGTATTTGCTTGCAGGTTTCTTTTCAATGAAGAATAAGCAGGGGGACAGATGGAGTAATGCAGTATTCAGTGAGAACTGCCAGGAGTCAAACTTCTGATGTTGTCGCTGAACACATCCTCTTTAGGAAAGCGCCATGGCCTCTGAGGGACACAAACGAGTCAGAGGAGTTTGGTGTTCGAATGTCAATTCTGCCACTTAGTGGCAGGGTCAATTTCAGGAACTCAGTTTCCTCATCCTAAAATGGGGATAATGAGCAGGGCGTGGTGGCACACGCTCCAGTACTTGGGAGGCTAAGACCGGAGGATCCGGGTTTGCGGCCAGCCTCAGCTACTTAGGTCCTCCGCAACTTAGTGAGACCCTGTTTCAAAATAAAGAATAAAAAATAGGGCTGGGGAGGTAGCTCAGAGGTAGAATGCCCCTGGGTTCAATCCCCAGTACCACCACCCCCAAAAAAGGATAATAATACTCTCTGTCCCATGGAACTGTGACATGGAGGATATTTCTTTCCTTAAATATTATTATACTGCAATTATCCACCTCTACAGCTGAATTTAACTCTGGAGCCCATGTCAATATGCATAATATATCTATCTATTCAAAATAAAATAGCACTTGAGAGGTTTTCATAATCTGGGATGGCTGCATATCAGCTAGCTCGCTCCTCGGCAGTAGGGGGCAGCAGTGTACATGGATTATATAGGAGGAATAATTTTAACTCTTCTTTGGAAGACCATAGCCAGATGAGACCAGAGTTTAAGTATTGAGCCAAGCAAACTGCTTTCTTTAAATTTCCTGAAACCTATATTTGGAAGTAATTCCTGGATATGACCAAACAGAATAAGACATATTTTTGTTTGCTTTTTCTTTTCATGATGTTTTATTTCTTTGTTGAGTTCATTATAATTTGAAGCCATCCCTCTCTTTGCTTTGAAGGAATATTCAGACTTGCTGAAGTACATAGTATACATGTTTTGAAATATCACACTCTACCCCATAAATATGTACCATTACTACATATCAATAATATATAAATAAAAATGAAAAATGGTGAACTAGAGCTGTGGTTTTCTACTGCATTCAACTTTCATTGTGCGTGACTCCTGTATTCTTAGCTATAACTTCACATATTTGAGGGAGATCTTTAAAATCCAGTTTGAATACATAATTGCATAGTGAGTATTGTGGTTTGACATAGCTATAAAAGAACTAAAACTTGTGGCTTGACTGGCCCCGCTAATGACACACAAATATGCCAATTATGGAACGATAGTAATAATTAACACTTACTGAGTGCCTACTTTGTGCCTGGTGCTGTTTAAATATACAGCACAAATTATTACCTGATTGGATCTTCACAGAGCTCTATGAAGAACAGACCATTGTCCTTGCTTTACAGATGAAAAACTGAGGCTCTAAAAGATTAAAAAGCTTAAGGTTCCTCCATCCTCTGTTTACAGCTTTTGCTTTTTCTTAGGTTTTTCTCTTAGCCAACTTTTTGTGCTTGCCTTTTAGTACAAAGTTTTTATTTAAAAATTGAAAATTTATTTTCTATCTTTCTCTTAAGAATGTTACCCTTTTCATCATGAATGAGGAACTGCTTATAATACTACTTCTCTAGAGATGTCTGTGCCAAACTCAACACCTCTCAATTCCTACAGAGCTCACTCTAATACCTGTAACAAACACCAAGATAATAGCTGGGACAGCTATCAGCCAGAATTTTGACCGTGTGTATCAACTGAACTGAATATGTGGTTTCTAAAAAGTAATACTTTAAAACCAGAAAGGAAAAATCGGTGTGCCCTTATTTTCTATTGTTTTTCATGGGAATAGATACAAAACTAAAAACAAAGATACTTACAAAAATAAAAACCTATTTTAAGACCTATGGTTCTGTGGTCATCGTCGCTGCAGCTGTTATTCTTTTCCCAGGACTCCAATCCCATGAACTGTCCAGCATCTCAAAATAGCGATCTTTGGGGCTTATGGGAAGATACAGCTGAGTGTACCTTGGCTGCTCGACCAAAGTGGGATTTCTAATCTTTTCTCCTTCCTCTCTTTCTCTGATCCCCTTCCTTCCTGAAGATTTTTTGGCTTTTTCCTGCCTTTCTGATCTCCTCCTCTCTCACTATAGTCCCATCATTTCTGTCCCCAACTCTACCATATAACAGCTCCTTTTCCCAAGCCAGCTCCTCTTCAGCGACTTCCTGGACTTCCCTTCCCCTTTTTCCTCATATTTCACCAGCTGGCAAGTCCCTTCATTTCCAAAATGCTCACATAGCCACTTTGGCAAGCTGGCAGGTTGGCTCAGTCAGCTCTGTTTTGTCCCCCTGCTAGGTGGCCTAGCACCTGCTGGAGACTGCATACATCCTCACAAACCAGGTACTATGTGTGGCCTGACTCCCATCAAGCGAATGACACCCAGGTGACATCAGTGCCCTCGGGAAGCAGAACCAATATGGAACGGTGCATTCCGTGCTCTATCTGGCAAGCTCAACTGCTCAGTCATGGCAGCACTGTGGGTTTTCTCTGCAGCAGTGTCAGAGTTCTCTGCATCTGGTCTCTGGCTTCATTGTTGTGAAAAGCAGAGGACAGGCCATCAGAAAGCAGGTAATACTGTTGTCTCATAGCCATTGGCTCCATGGTGGTGTCTTGGCTCCCTGCTCCCTAGTCACAGCAGAACTGGCCAGAGTCTTGGTTGACCAGCCCCGCAGTGTTGTTTGGGTAGACCATGGAATCTGCTCTCCTAGCCCTTTGATGATTTGGAAAACTCCTGATTCCCCATCATAATCACTTTAGCTCAAACTACCACTGAGCTCTGTCTGATAATTAACTAGTAAGAGAAGCTATTAGAGGCAACAAACTCTCAAAGATGGGAGTGTGGGAGTGGCCACCAGACATGTTTGGGTCAGAAACCATTGCAGGATGAGATCTGGAGAGTCTGTAGCATGTAGGGACTCATCTTAGTCCACAGGAAACCAGGCTGAGAGATTCCATGAGCAAGAAGTAGCAGGATCCCTAGTCTGACCCATGATACCAGTGGTTCAAAGACAAAACAAATTTCATTAACTGCCAGGGCCTGCCACTTTATAGATATTTCTAAGAGACCAGTGTTCTTGGGATTGTTGGCATATACTCTATCGAGAGAAAAATAAGATGCTGCACTCTGCGCCCGTCCCCTTAAGAAGCAAAAGATTTGGTGAAAAACACCTTGTTTGGAACAGACTCAACTCTTTACTGAGTCAACCTCTAAGGCGATGAACTTAATGGGGCTGAATAGAAGGAAGGTTTTCAACTGTTCATCTGTGAGGCAAGAACTCTGCCACTTGGTCCCATGAACCAAAGGGTCTCTGGCTGCTCGAGCTGCTGTGCAGAGCCTCTGGCGAGTCTTAAGAGAAGGACCACAGCTCAGAGTCCTGGATTAGAAGCAAACCATCCCCACTTCTTTAAGTAACTATTCTTTTGAAAAATATTTCTTGGCTCACTATAGTGCCCTGGTGGAGACTAGGCAGCTACCCAGAGGATACCTGGTGACCTCGTAAACAAAGGTGCCTATCCTGAACTGGGTGTTGTCTGGCTCATCACGCCATAAGTCAGGCAAAACCAACAGCATGGTAAGTGGAAACAGCATTGAAGGGATCTGGTTAGAGAATTTCCTGAAGCACAAGTCAGCTGTATGAACAAGGTTTCAGCCCCCGGTGTGTCTATCTTTAGAGACATCAACATCATTTCCTCTGCCCACACCTGTGGCCCCAGGGGGAGTTCCCACAAATTGATTAAAGCAGAAAATAATCAAATATAATTTAAACATGTCTTCACAAGTGGGAATTGGACTGCTACACAGTTACAGCCCCAGTCAGAGGTCGCCTTGAAGGACGGTGGAGAATGGAAAACAATGCATGGAACTGAACTTGGAACCACCCTTCTCAAAGTCCACTTTGCTTAGTATGGAGGGGATGGTCTGGTGTATGGGCAATTGATAGAGTGTGATAAACTATTCAAGGACTTGGAAGTAAAAACACAGAACTTGGTGATGAGGGAGTGTGGAGAAGAAGGTGGAAGGACATCTCAAGAGGTGGAATATTTATGTCATATATGAATGCTTACCAAAGGTTCCCACTCCAGCGAAGTTTTTTGGTTAGCACTCTCACTGCTGAAATCTAAAACACCTGACCATCACAACTTAGAGGAAGACTTATTTGCTCACACTTCTGGAGATTTCAAGGATTCAGTCCATGTTAGGCCGTGTTACATCAGCAGAGTCTACAGAGGTCAGGACATGGTGGTGGGAGGCAGGGAGAGAGCAGCTCAGGGCTCTGCTCTCACATCATGGAGGCCAGAAGCAAGAGAGAGCTACTGAAGGGGGTTCAAGGACACAAGTACAGTCCCAAGGCCACATCCCCAGGAACCCATCTCCTCCAACCACATCCCATCTGCCTAGATTACCACCCAATAAATCCATTACAATGGATTTATCCACTGATGATATTAGAACTCTCGTGATTTAATCATATTGCTTCTGAACATCAATGCATGAGCTCTTTCAGGAGACATTTTTTGGGGGGGGTACTGGGGATTGAACCCAGGGGCATTCTGCCTCTGAGCTACACACCTAGCCCTTTTTTTTTATTTTTATTTTGAAACAGGGTCTTGCTAGGCTGCTGAGACTGTCCTTGAACCTGTTATCCTCCTGTCTCAGCCTCCCAAGTACTAGGATTACAGGCGTAAGTCACCATACCTAATATATTCTATATCCTAATCATAACATGGAAGTTTCAATAGTCAATAGAAAAAGAAATCCATAGATGATCTCTCAGTCAGCCTCTTCCCTACCTACCCCACATTTTGCTCAGTGGGCTCTTGAATAAAATGGCTTTAGAGGCAAGGATGACTGTAAGGCATGTTTCTCCAGCAAGTCTGTCTATCTTTTGCCACTGGGCCGGCTGGTCTATTTCACTGCTAAATGTCCAAATTGCCTTCATCAGCAACCACCCATGATCCCATTCTTGTACCATATCCTGGAGGACCAGGCTGACTCATCAGAAAGACATGCTGCACCCTCAAAGGGACACAATTTGGCCTCAGTGGAAAAGACTTATGCTGATAAGAATTTCCCTTCTCTTTCTACCATGTTCCTTGCTGAACACACTCTGCTTTATCCATCATCGTGGTGTTCAAGCGATATTGCTTCTCATCCAGGCACAAGAATTAAGTTAGTCAAAGGGTTCCCTGCTCTTACCATTACCTCAGGAAGCAGCTGGCCTACACAGCACTCAGTGCCAGGTCCGGGTGCAAAGCAACACTGTTAGGTTGTAGCATGTTGTTCTGATGTGGTTATGAGCTGTGAGCCAGCCATCAGGTTAGGTACCAATTCTCCCATAGTCAAAACACATTGTTCTGGAATCCAAAGGATGAAAATGGTGTGGCTTCTCTTAACATTTCACTGTATAATTCACTCGCAAGAGTTTGGTTATCACCTTTTCAACTGTGATTCTGTTGGATTAGAAGTCTGAGAGCCCATGGACACAATTATTACCATTAGACACAATCATATTCTCTTAGCTAATAACTTTTCTTTGGCCATTGCAGGTTCCTTGTATTCTTAGATAAACAGGAGGTAAAAGGGGGTTACCACATTGAATGAGATTATCTTGATTATAAAGGGGAAATGAACTTTTCATTAAATTATGCTGTCAAGGGAGAATATTCCTCAATCCCAGAGATTCTATGGGGTGACCCATTACTGTGTTTTGTCCAGTGGTAAAAGTCAATTGAAGTGAGGTGTACTGATGCATGCCTATAATCCCAGTACTTGGGAGGCTGAGACAGGAGGATCATGGGTTAGAGGACAATCTCAGCAGCATAGGGAGACTCTCAGCAACCTAGTGAGACACTGTTTCAAAACAAAAAATAAAAAAAAAACTGGGGGCATAGATCAGAGGTAGAATGCTTCTGGGTTCAATCCTCAGTACCACACAGACACACACACAAAAAGTCAATGGAAGTTGACAATTACCGATAAAACAAGGACCTCCCTAAGGTTCATGCCCTTCACTAATAAAGGTTTGGGTTACTTTCTTAATGGAGACTTCTACCTGTGGAGGGGCTGGCTGAGGGCAAGGACAACATAGAATTGGAAATGAAGTAAGGAAGACATAAAGAATAAATATCAAGTACACCTTACGATCAGTTGCAGAAATGAACATTATTCATTGCTATAGCTAACGTATTTCTTCTCTCCATCCTGTGTCATCTTTTTCTCTCCCTTTTCCCTACCATTTTACATGGAGCCTGTTTGATGGTTGTTAGCTTCATAATTTTGTGTACAGGTTAAAATATAACAAAACAAGATTGTGATTCAACTAAAGGAGGAAGGACCAACACCCAGAGATGAAAGTTGTAACTAGTAGCATATGGAGTCTTTGCTTTTGGGGAAAAGTTGAAAATATCCTCATTTGCCTGAGGGATGGTTTCATTACAACCAGGAGAGCATTTTTTGTTGCTGTTTCTGTGGTTTGAAATTTAAGTGGGGGAAGAAGGGTGAGCATGGGGGTCTAGTTACCAAAGTTAGGGTCTCTGGCAAGAAGTCCATCAAGTCCATTCCAACCCCCTGAGACCCAGCTGTACTGCAAGCTGGAGGGTGAAAACCCAGAGACTACATTTCCCACACATCCTTCTAACTCAGGTTTCCCATCAGACCTTGCCACCCAAGCCCTCTGTGAGCTGTGCAAAAGAATAGGAGAAGACTATTCGAATAGATTTGGGCTATATTCTTAGCCAAAATGGAAAATTTAGACATGTTCAGGTCAGAAAAAAATAGTCTAAATCCCTACTCTGCTACCATATCCTATGAGAATATCAGCAACTGACTTCCTCAGAGTGCTGAGCCTCAGTAGCCCATGTGAAAAATGATAACCCATACCTGGAAGAATTACCATGAGAAATACCCGTAAACCACCTAGTATAGTACCTGGCACAGAGGGTGCATGTTGGTTCTCTCTCCCTTAACAATCGACAGATCAGTTTGGCCATCTGACAACTGGCCATGTCTTTTCCAGGGGCATGAGTAAAAAAATGTGCAACATTACAGGAATGATAAGAAAAGAATTTATGATATTATCTAACAGGGCATGTAGCCAGGGGAAATCTTGCACTAACTGGGGTCTGATTGCTCTTTGGAGGTGAGACATTATCTGAGAAAAAAGTCTTGTCTAAAGTGCCGGGTCAATGTCACATTAAGACTTTGGAAGCCAGGCATGGTGGCACATGCTTATAATCCCAGTACTTGGGAGGCTGAGACCGAGGATCCGGGTTTGCGGTCAGCCTCAGCTACTTAGTGAGGCCCTCCGCAACTTAGTGAGACCCTGTTTCAAATTAAAGAATAAAAACTAGGGCTGGGGATGTAGCTCAGAGGTAGAATGCCCCTGGGTTCAATCCCCAGTACCTAAAAAAAAAAAAAAATTTTGGACTATATCACTGTTTAAACAGAAGCATCATTAAGTGTCTGCCTGTAGTTTGCAGGGGACAGAGGATAGATCTGTGTCCATGCACAGCCCCGATTTCCTCTGCCATCTTGGTTTATTTCTCTTGGAGCAGGAAGTTTTGTTGGATGCATGGCAATTGCCAACTGTCATCTCTTTTTGGAGTCCTTTCCAAGTTGAACTTCCTCAAATTTGTCATTACACGCGCCCCACTTTCATATTACAGTAGAACTATTTGAAATACTCGTTCTCAGAATTCACCCATGAGTTCAACCTCCAGTCGTGCAGTGCAAAGAATAAAAATGCAAACCGTTTCTTCACAGTGGAAAGCACCGCCTTTAAGACAATGGAATGAAGTTGATGGTCAGGGTTGGCTGTCCTGCTAAAGCTGTTGTTCTAGAAATGTCTGGCACCTGATAGCCCTGGGCAGAACAAGAAGGCTATTCATTATCCAGTAGCAAAATATACAATGCATCATATGTCTTCAAGGTATAAACTACTCAGTACTTCCCGAGCCCAAGGTGGGGAGAGGAAGTTCCCCTTTTGAGAACTGGTTTGGAGAACAGAAGGAACTTATTTTCGCTTTTATTGAAACCTATCATGGGTCTTATGAAAGTTATAGGTTATGATTTGCAAATTATATAAATTTAATTTTATTGTAGTCAGGAATATAGAAACAATAGATATTTAGCATATATCTATATAAGTAGAATACTTAGATATTATTCAATAAATTCATTAATCCTTCCCATATATTGATGGTAAGAGGAAAGAGGCCAACAAAAAATAGGAGTAAAAGACAAAAAAAAAAAGAAGAGAAAGATTGTTAAGTATGAGGAAAAGAAGTCATCATAAGTAAAGAAAGAAGGACAAGAAATGAAAAACATAGGAAGAAAGAGAGAGATTAATTCTAAAATATAAATAGGAAGTGGAGTGTTAAATAATCCAGTCTGAAAGTCTAGGGTGTTGGAGGAGCACAAGAGTAATGCTTTTATTTCTCTTCCTTCTCTAACTGCCAAGTATTTGTGTCCACCACTGGATCACTCACGCTTAGCACAAAACCAATAAACTATTGTTCAGTAACTGAGTGAAGATGAGGAAGGTTCATGGAACCACAGAATGTCACTTACAAAGACCCTGTGATTTACACCTTCCCCATAGTCAGTGTTCAGTTACATTGGCTCTTCTCAGCAATAAAAAATACACTTTGCAAGGCACTTGGAAAGTCCTCCTGCCTGTATCTACCACCAGTGTAGCCCATGAGACTGTGCCCAGCAGGTTGAATCTCTTTTCTACAGCACAGTTCAGCAGAAAATAGCTGAACATGTCCTTGAAGATGACCTGGAAGCCGGGCGTGGTAGCGCACACCTGTAATCCCAGTACATGGGAGGCTGAGGCAGGAGAATTGCAAGTTCAAGGCCAGCCTGGGCAACTTAAGGAGACCTTGTCTCAAAATAAAGATATATAAATAAAAAAAGGCTGGAGGTGTAGCTCAGTGGGAGATCACCCCTGGGTTCCATTCCCAGTTCCACAAAGAAAGGAGAGAGAGAGAGACAGAGAGAGAAAAAGAGAGAGAGAAAACCTGGAAACCCTACTGGCTCTCCACACCAGTTTCCAGGGCCCTCATCATTGTGACTCCATCCTCTGAAAGCATTTCCCTCCTCTTCTTTCCAAAGCATGGCTCATTCTCTCAGTGTGGTCTGAACAACATAAAGAAAAGGGGACACCTTGGCTGGTTCCAAAGTTTAACAATTGTGAATTGTGCAGCTATAAACATAGACACACATGCATTAGTCTGGTAGTTTGGTTTCAGTTCTTTTGGGTAGATGCCTAGAAGTGGTATTGCTGGGTCATATAGTAGGTTTATTCCCATTCTTCTGAGAATCCTCCACACTGTTTTCCAAAGTGGTTGCACTAATTTGCAATCCCACCAACAGTGTATTAGAGTTCCTACTTCTCCACATCCTCGTCAGCATTTGTTGTTGTTTGTGTTTTTAATGATTGTCATTCTAATTGGGGTTAGGTGAAATCTCAGGGTAGTTTTAATTTGCATCTCTCTGATTGCTAATGATGTTGAACATTTTTTCATATATGGTGTCCATCAACAGATGAATGGATTACAAAGCTATGGGATATGTATACAATGGAATTTTACGCAGCCATAAAGAAGAACAAAATTACATAATTTGCAGGGAAATGGAGAGAACTAGAGAATACTATGCCAAGTGAGATTAGTCAGTCACAAAGAGTGAAAAGTCAAATGTTCTCCCTAATATGTGGAAGCTAGGGAGAATGTGACTTAGAAGGGACTCCAGACAAAGAAGAAGAAAACTTTAGATGAACAAAGAAGATGACCTAACTGAGGGAGATGGGAGGAGAGTGGAGGGAAACACACTAAAGCACATGATGTGTATACACAAACTTATAAGACTCAATCACTATGCTGAGCATGAAAAGGAGGGAAGGGGGAGGGAATAGGGTGGGATTTGAGGGAGGGCTAAATGAGCGATGTGCGCATGTGTGATTCTGCTACCCTGACACTTATCAAAATGTATAATTACAATGCACCAATAAATGAATATATATATATAAAAAAGAAAAGTGGCCATTACCTCCTTAACCCGACAGACTGCAAGTTTAGAACCTGGCCGGGTGGCACTTGCCTGTAGTCACAGCACTCAAGAGGTTAAGGTAAGGCAGGAGGATCCCTGGAGTCCAGGAGTTCAAGACTAGCCTGGGCAACATAGTGAGACCCTGTTGCAAAAAAAAAAAAAGAGAAAGAAAGGAAGGAAGGAAGGAAGGAAGGAAGGAAGGAAGGAAGGAAGAAAAGAAAGAAAATGAAAAGAAAGAAAAGAGAAGAAAAACTGAGTCAGTCCAATACTGTACCTTCTATTCATTCAAGAGAGCGGGGGGGGGGGGTAGTTATATAATAAGAAGAGCTCACCTTTGCAGAGCACTTTATAGTTTACATGCCTCAGACTCAAAGACAGTTTCTGTCCTTCTGAGAAATTGTTGAAATAGGGCAGGGAAGTTTGCTTTGCTCAAACAAACTTCATGCACCAACTCTCCTTCCCACGAGGGATGGGCCCCGTGCTCTTTTCCTCCAGCTTCTGCATTTAGCAAAGCTCTCCCTGGACTCACCCCTATGTGCAATGCTGCAAGCCTCTACCTCAAGGCCCTCTAGAACAATCCCCCTCCCAACCCTTCCGCTGCCAGGCACTTCCTCATCCTGCCCAGCAGTCTGGTTGAGAGTCAAGCCCTGAGCTAAGCGACATCCTACTCAGCTGCGTGAATCCAGGCAACAGATTTAACCTCCATTTCCTGTGCTGTAAAATGAGGGTGATAGTGGTGCTGGCATCCTGGAATCTGTGGGTGACATAGGTGTCCATGTCCATGCCTAGTACAGGACAGGGACTCAGCAAGTGCTCAGGAAGCTTCCGTTACTATTGCAATGCTTACCCAGGCTCTAAGGAGTGGCTGACTCCAAAGAGATGCTCTATTATTGGGCTCCTGGGATGGTATGCAAAATTACATGAACGCAAGCACTTTTCCTTTAAATTTCTCCAGCCTGGGTGCACACGAGAATCATATGGGGAGCCTTTCAACTCTTTTGATGTCCAGGTCCCCCCACCACCACCACCATATATATCCCCATGCAAGCATCCTGGGTAGGACCCAGGTGCTGCTCCCCATATAACTAACAGACACCCCAGGGTGACAGCCACTGTTGCACACAGTTCTTAAGATGGACATCCGGTCACTTGAGTGGTTTAGGAAAAGAGAATACACATGCCCCAGGAACGGATCCCACAGGTGTGCGGTGGGATGGAATAACTGTGTGTTCCTCAATTTCCACAGATGATGCTGGTGTGCTTTGAAGAACACTGGCTGGCAGATTTTCATCATGTTTTAAACATGGTGAGAAAAGTTTGGCTCCCAAACAGAAGTTGGTGAAGCTGGTATCTGTTCAGAATGAGGTTTCCCTGGGCCGAACTTCTCTCATCAGGACCCAGAGTCTCAGCCCTAAGCTCCTGCACATCAGTCCTGGGTGGGAGTGGCTCTCGGGAAAGGGGGATCCCTTGAGCAGCTGGCTCTTTTCCTTCTTAATAGGGCAAATCACCAACCCGGCAGCTTCTTTTTCACCGAGAATGAGAAAAGGCAGGAGAAGTGCATGAAGTCCCTTCTTTATCCCGCGCATTTTAGATTGAGTGAAACAGCCTTAACAAAGCTGTTTCTATTTCTGTCCACATATGCATGTGAGAGCAGATTTTCAACAATAAACTGATAAAAAATGAAATCCAGGAAGAAGCAGGATATTGTCACTTCATTTCACACTGCACCGAATTTAGATGCACAAATTGACAAGCGTGTACAAAGAAAAAAACTACAACCAAGTAAAGTCAAATATAAACTGTGGTGCTATTATTTATTTTTGTCTTGTATGAATTCTTCAATATAGTCTTTTCAAAGACATTTACATCTCAACCTAAATTTACCTCCAGTGCTTTGTTAAAATGTTTCCCATTATTTTGAAATTGTTCTTCCTATATTTATGGTGTTAAAATAGCCTTTCCTTAATAAAATGATGTTCATTTGTTTGTAATGACTTTGTTTTAAAATAAAGAACTCTGTTAGTTAAGCCCCCTCTGCTGTTCATTCCAACAATTTTTTTTAAACTGAATTGTGAAATCCCAGAATCTTAGAAACAGGTGGTCTCTACAAAGTGCTTAATTAACATACAAATACCTGAGCCCCACCAACACCTACTGAATGAGTATCTTAAAAATATTGACATTTAATAAATGCCCCAAATGCATACTGCAATCTGACAACCAAACTAGAGGTATCACTTTTTTAAATTCTTTTTTTTTTTGTAGTAGTATTGGGGATTGAACCCAGGGGCACTCTACCTCTGAGCCATGCTCCCAGCCCATTTTTTTTCTATGTAACCCCAGGGCTGTTGACCTTGAACCTATGATCCTCTTGTCTCAGCCTCCCAAGTACTGAGATTCCAGGCACTCGCCACCACACCGGGCTGAGGTACTGCACTTTTAAAAGGGGAGTCTCTTCATTCAAATGAAATGGATGTCTATAACTAGTGACAGGCCATAATGAGAGAAAGGATAAAATGTATCAAGGATTTGGGGAAAGTAGAGGGAAGTGAATTTCAAACATGCTCTTTTGGAATAATGAAAACAAAGCAGGAAAAGGATGATGGATGGATGGATGGATGGATGGATGGATGGATGGATGGATGGATGAATGGGTGGATGGATGGATGGATGAATGAGTGGATGGATAGATGGATGGATGGATGGATGGATGGATGGATGGATGGATGGAACTGAGAAAGCTGATCAAGAAAAGGATGGGTGAGGGAAACAGGAAGACTAGAAAGAACTAGGAACAGGGAGATGATTAGATGGGAAAGATGAGGAACAGGAAGAGAAATCTAAAGGAGTGTATGGCTAACATCAAGGAAAGCATGCTGAGAGTTATCTGCAAGTGAAGTAAATGGTGATCATGCCTCAGTTTCCTCTTCTGAAAATCAACAAAATGATTCTGAGCATCTCAATGTCCTGTCCAGCTGGACCATTCTCTGTGTGTCTGGGGTAGACAAAGCAAGAAGAAAAGGAAGGAAACAAAATGTCAGGTTATGTATTAGTTTCTTGTCACTATAACAAATCACTGCTTTGGTGGTTTAGCAACACAAATGTGTTGTCTTACAGTTCTGGAAGTCAGAAGTCCTAAAATATACGAAGCCTTCCTCTGCTACTCTCATGCAGCTCCGATTCAGAGGCCCAGGCTCTTTGCAACTTTTGCCTCTACCTTCTTCTACTCATCGTTTCAAGATTGCTTGAGGATAGGATTACCAGATTTAGCAAATAAAAATGCAGTCGCCCTGTTAACTTTGAATTTCAGATGAGCAGCATACATCTTTTTTAGTATAAATGGGTGCCAAATATTGCCTGGGACATAATTGTGCGAAAAAGTCATGTTGTTGATCTGAAATTCAAAGCTAGCTGGGCATCCTCTGTTTTGTTTGATCTGGCAGTTTTCCTTGGGGATTATACCATTCCAACCAGCCAGATGGGAGCACGGGGGAAGCATGCTCGGGGGGGATTTGGGGTCTAGGCCAGGACGAGTTTGCTCACCAAGCAGCAGCTTCCCACGCTGGCTCTACGCTCTGACCAGTTTCTCCCACATCACTCTACCAGCCACACTAGTCCCCTGCTGATCTGATCCAAAATTCAACCCTATGGCCACTTGAAAAAGTCATTTCTAGCCGGGTGTGGTGGCGCACACTTGTAATCCCAGTACTTTGGGAGGCGGAGACCGGAGGATCCGGGTTCGCGGCCAGCCTCAGCTCTCTCTCTCTCTCTCTCTCTCTCTCTCTCTCTTTCTCTCTCTCTCTCTCTCTCTCTCTCTCTCTCTCTCTCTCTCTCTCTCTCTCTCTCTCTCTCTCTCTCTCTCTCTCTCTCTCTCTCTCTCTCTCTCTCTCCCTGTCTCTCCCTGTCTCTCTCTCTCTCTCTCTCTCTCTCTACCTAGTGAGGCCCTCCGCAACTTCGTGAGACCCGGTTTCAAAATAAAGTATAAAAAAATAGGGCCGGGGGTGTGGCGCAGAGGTAGAACACCCCTGGGTTCAATCCCCAGTACCGCAAAAAAAAAATCATTTCTTTTATTTCTTTCGTTTGTATTGATGCATTATAATCATACATCGTGATGAAGTCCCGAGTGACAGAGACATACAGGCACATAGCACTTGGTGAGCTTCCTCCTGCCTCCCACCCCTCTCCCTCCCTCCCCCTTACCCAATATTGAGACTGTCATTGATAATTTTATACATGTGCATCGTGACAATTGAAGTGTTTCCTCCATCAAATCTCCCTCCCCCCACCGGCCTCCCTCTCCTAGACCCCCTCCCTCACTCCACTGGGGTCTCTCCTCCTTTGTCCGGGGTCCCTTTTGTATTCTGATTTCTCCCTAGCTGCCACTCTTTTTACCATCTCCTGGACTCTCAATGCAGCCTGGAATTCCCTGCTGCTGACCTCACTCTGCAGCTTCATTTACTGTTCACTCCTTCCCAGTTTCTTCCCCACCTCTTTCCATCTATCCTTCATAGAAACCCGTGAGCCAAAACGGAATTCCCTTGCACCACAGTCATTGCTCAATGAGAGAGAGAAATGTCACAAAAGGAAATGAGCTAAATGTCATTTAACTTAACAACACCCCAGGCCGGGCAAGGAGGAGATCTTCATGCAAGTCCTCTTACTTTCCTGTGAAATCCCCAATTTCTTTCCTGTTGTTGATGGATTCAGCATCCAGGGTCTTTGGTCTGAGCAGCTTTTCTTAGCATCCCCAAAAAGGTAGAAGAGAAAGTGAATATAGAAAATACTGCAAACTATGAATTTAGGAATTTAGTAAGGAGTGGTGGTTTTTAAGTTTCCTTTAAAAAAAATGATTTGACCCAGTTTTCAAGTAGGTCAGGACGTGGTAGCCTGAGTGAAATCATGAAAGGTACAAAGTACCCGAGAGCGGAGGAAGATGTTTGTGAAGTCACTTGCTAGAGGTGCCGCCTGCCAGAGTGAAACTGGCCTTCACAGTGTAGGGAGTGCTGTGCCCAGGGGGCCAGGGAAGATGAGCTCATCACTGAGCAGTCCTCCCTCCCGGCATGTCCTCATCCTCCTCCCAGCTCTCCTAGCCTGGACATTTCTTCCTGCAGTGGTGGGTTTTCCCTGGTTTTGATGGAGTGACCCAAATATGTGACCATGTGGCAGTTTTCATCATTTTGTCCCCCTTTTCTTTTTAGCAAAACAGGATGCAAGGAGACTTGAAATGAAGACAATCTAACAGTTTTGGATCTTCTTTTTTCCTCTGTATTTTCCCTGGCATTCTATTTGTTCTTTCCTTCAATTATTTACCTTAGCCTCTTTCACTAATCAAACGAGTAGGCCTTCCACGCCATTCTGGTTTCTCTTCTCAAGGTTTTTCCATGTCTTGGTTTTGTTGATCTTTGAGCCCTTCTGACTTCCTATAAATGTTTGCTCTTTTAAAAACAAGAAATAAAAATAGCCTCATTTTATGATTCCTCTGTGAACTTTTAATTTTCTTGTTTCTTTTAAATGTTGCTGAGCAATCTCTTTTTTTGTCTGCTACAACTTTTTTTAACTTTCATGTACTGTTCTTCTTTCTTAACCTGGGAGGGGAGTGATCGTAAAACCCAACTGGCTTCCAAAGACTCCTAGCTTGCTGCTTCCTTTTTCTTTTTCTTTATTTTTCCTTTTTCTTTTTTCTTTTTTCTTTTCTTTCTTTTTTTTTGTGTGTGGTATTGGGGACTGAACCCAGGGGCATTCTACTTCTGAGCTAAACCCTCAGTCCTGTTTTATTTTTTATTTTGAAACAGGGTCTCAATAAGTTGCTAAGACTGGCCTCGAATCTGCATCCTCCTGTCTGGGCCTCCCAAGTACTGGGATCGCAGGTGTGTGCCACCACGTCCGGCTTACTTCTCTTTTCTCACTGTAATTCTTCCCCATACTTTTTCTTTTTACATCTTATTATTAATAATAATAAGACTTATTAGTAAGTCTTATTAATTATTTTTCTCAGTTCCCCTCCTGGGTTTGCTCCCAACCCTCTTTTCTCTTTGTGTCTACACTTCAATTCTCCCTTCTAAGTTTTCCTTCCTGTGCTTTTCTTTTCCTCAGGTCTTCCTCATTTTGTTTGGTTGGTTTGGTTTTTAGTTTTAAGAGAGAAAGAGAGATAGTTTAGACCTTCCTCTTCATGCTTCATAACAAAGACGCCCTTGCTTCAAGAACGCCTCTAGTCAGCCCCCTGAACACAGCAGGGCTTGATCTGGCCTCTGGCAACCCTGCCAGCCCCATTTCCAGCCTTCACACTAGACCTGGGGTGCCGCCGTCGAGACCGCGTGCTTACTCTCCTGGAGCGAGTCTTGCTCAGCCTGGAACGCATTCCTCTTTTATCTGCTCATCTCCTACTTTTCCTGCAAGACTTAAGCAAGGTGCCACCTGCTACCTGACCTTCCCAGCCCAGCTCGTCAAATCTCATCTGTGCCTCCATGACCCCATGATTTAACCTCTTTATCAATCTAAATTCAAAGAGGGATTGTAATTTAACCTTTCAATTTCTTTCAGATATAACAACATAAAAGGATGCACAAAGCAAATAAACAATATATTGAATATTTTTTTTAAGTCATGGAACTTCCATATAAATCAGCACTCCTGGAAACTTCACGCATCCCATTTCAGTCATACCCTGCTCACATGCTCCTGAAAATAGCCGCTGTCCTCGCCTTTACAGTAATCACTTCCTCCCTTTTCTTTATCATTTTGCTACTTTTGCACACACGCTGAAATAATTGTTTTTAATATTGCCTGGTTTTGAACTTTATAGAAATGGGATCATCCATGCCAGGCGTGGTGGCGCATGCCTGTAATCCCAGTACTTGGGAGGCTGAGACAGGAGGATCTCAGGTTCAAAGCCAGCCTCAGCAACTGAGCAAGACCCTATTTCCAAATGAAAAAATAAAATAGGTCTGGGGGGTGTAGCTCAGAGGTAGAATGCCTCTGGGTTCAATCCACAGCACCACACAAAAAAATGGGCTCATCCTTAGACATCCTCTTTTGTTGTCTTCCTTTCACTCAATACCATATTTAAGATTACAGGATGATGCTGCATTTAGCTATCATTCATTTATTTTTTTTATCCATCTAGATTTCCATTGCATATTTAGCCATCCTAAAGTTCATAGATTAGTTTGGAGTTACTCTAAGCAGTGCTGCTGAAAACATTCTTGGACAGACAAGAATCTTGGCACATATATGCAGGCATTTCTCAGGGCACGTATGAGAAAGAATTGCTGAGTCACAGAGTATACACGCGTACTCTGCTTCAGTAGAAAATGCCAAACTGATTTTTCCAAAGATGTTGTAACAATCTACGTTCCCACCAGCTGAGTATGGGAATTCCTTTTGCTTCACGGCCTTGCCAAACCTCTTGCTCATCTGATGGGCAGAGATGGCCTTGCCTACAGCTACCAAACTGACTGGCGTGGAGAAGGTGTTCCCACCCGTTTGTTCATTCATGAAAATCGTTACAGACTTATTCCAGGTCTGAAATCTTCCACGAACCCATTTGAGGAGGACGTGTGGTGAAGTGTGAATGGACAACACCTACTCTGAAGTCTCTTTTTCACTAATTCATAAATTGTTTGCTCTACTAGTACTGCTGGTTTATAGGGGAAAGTATGTATTAACCATTGTATGGAACAGGGTGAGGAAGATTACAGTGCACCATGCAGCCCTGTCTTGAGCCCTAAGTCAAAGCTGGAGAGCATCATGAGTCTCCAAGTTCTCGAGCCCAAGAGAAGCCCTTCCACCTCCATCTCACAATGCAGTTCTGGATTCAAGAGATTTGAGATTCCCAGGGGTCCCCCAAGAGTTCTGCTAACTGTGGGGACAGGATGCAAGTTAAACCTTCACCTCCAGTAAAGTAACTGATGCCTTGCCTAGCAGTGAATTTTCTGAAATTACATGTCTTTGTGTTTTGTGTTGGTGTTTTTTTTTGTTTTTACTTAAAAGATTTCTTTTTCTTTTTACATCTCATTATTATTAATAATAAGACTTATTAGTAAGTCTTATTAATTATTTTTCTCAGTGCCCCTGATGTGCTAGATGTGCAAGATAAGCTTGTGGATGGGCCTAACTCTGTACCTTTCTTCTTCTTTGGAGATCATTTACTAGGGTGGATGTAGGAATGAAGTGGGCTGAAGATATAAGGCACAAATGAACTGAAACTTGTAAACGCATGTTCAATGACTTTTTTTAAATGGCAGTGAAATATGGCTAATAAAAATTCCCCCACCTACAAGTAGTTTCCTTAATTCAGATGTTAATTGAATGCATAAGTTATTGCTTCATACATTTTTAATACCTTTTGGTTAGGGCATCTGTGATAACTTGGTTAAAAATTCTCCTTTTCAGATCTCTTCCACCTTTAATAGTTTCTCCTCTAAACAATGTACTCTCCTCTAAACAATTTGAAAGGGTACTTCAAACCAAATGTTAGATAAATATATGATTCTCAGGGAAATGATTTTCCTTTAAGAAGTTTCTTACAAGTTAATAGGAAAAGAAAACATTGGTCATTAGAAATTTTTTGGAGATTGTTCTCATATTCTCAAAAAGCAATGTGCGCATGTATGTTTGTATCACTTTGAATCCTATTACAATGTATAATTGCATTGCACCAATAAAAGTATTTTAAAAAGCAGTATCTGAGAGATGCAAAATGAGAGAATCTCTAGGCTTCATCCATCCAATTAGGAGCCCCATGAACTTCGTCAATTGATAGATGAATCCTTGTCAGTGAATTGCAGTTATGATTAAATAGAAAAAAAAGAAATTGAAACTTCATTCAAAATGACCACATTTGCTCTCCTGGTCAGCTATGCTGCTTTTTTAAAGTCAGGATTAGAGACTTTTTGCAAGAAGAGAATAATCATTAGTAAAAGAGAAAGACACATAATCAAATGGCAGGAGCTTTGTAGAGTAAAAAGAGCTCTGAGCTGGGACTCCAACAGATCAAATTCTAGAGCCCTGGACAAGCTCCTTGAGCCCCAACATCTTTACCTTTAAAATGGACAAAATTAGATAATATAAAAGTCACATGCAGGCTTTGATTTATGTGTTGATACTTAGGCCCAGAAGTAGTAAGAAAATAAAACTTTTTTAATCAGAGAAAGATAATAATGCTTTACATATTCAAAAGATAAAACTAAACCAAAAAAAAACCCCACAATACATTTACCAAAAGTATTAACAATACTAAATGTTGGCAAGTATGTAGAGTAACTGGAACTTCCATGCATGGTAGGCGGTAGTTTAAAATGTTATAACCATTAAGGGAAGTGAGCCATCATTTCCTTGTAAAACTAAATATACATTTACCCTCTGACCTAGCAATTTCATTTCTATTTACTTACTCATGAATTATAAAATTTATGTCCTCAAAAAGACTTGTACACGAATGTCCATATCAGCTTTGTCTGTAATAGTCTAAATCTGGAAATAGATTTTATATCCATCAACAGATAATGCATAAGCAAATTATAGTATGTCCATACAATGGAATACTATTCAACAATTAAAAATAAACTGTTAATACATGCTGCACATTGATGGATCTCAAAAATGTGTTAGGATAAATAAATACAAAAGAGAACATTCTATATTGTTTCCACTTATATGAGGTTTTGGGACATATCAATCTAAACTATGGTGGGAAAATAGTAAAAATGTTTGCTTCTGTGAATGGTGGTGAGGATTGATGAAAAAGAGAAATGAAAGAACTTCCTAAGGTGGAGAGCGTGTCATATATCTTGGATTACACCAATGTATGCATTTGTCAAAATACACAAAATGGTATTCTTAAGATTTGTGCTTTACATTTGATAAAAATACCTATAAAAAGAACTTAAACACTGTAAATAAATATTGAACCATAGATGATGATATGTAAGTTAAAATGGTTAGAAGTAGAGTGCACTCAGGTCTGCAACTTATTTTGAAATTCATCAAAAAATATGTTGGATTGATGGATGAATAGATTTAGGAGGTGAAGCAAATATATATATTTGTAGAGTAAAAAGAGCTATATATATGACACATATGTATATGACACAGAGTAGCTACTGCATATATAAGTTTTCATTATATAATTAATATTTCTATTTTACTATTTTATAATAAAATGTTAGAAAAATAATGAAATCAAAAATAAAAAGGAAAAGTAAAGAAAAACCTATTTCTCAAATTGATTCTATAACATAGAACAAACTATGATTTCAAGAAATTGGGGGGGTGCTGGGGATGTAGCTCAGTGGCAAAGGACTTACTTAGCATAAAAATTTAGTGAAATTTATTCCAAGAACAGATAAATCTGAAAAGAAACTTCATTAAGTGGTTTTATTTATTTTTATTTCTAGAATCCATTTGTTTGTATATTTTTTCAATCAGTGCTGAATAGTTGTATAAATTAATGATCATTCAGTGTATGTATATATTAAATAATGATCAAATTAGAGCAATTAGCAATTCCATCATCTCAAACATTTATCATTTATTTTTGGTGAAAATTAAATATCTTTTTCCTCTAGCTATTTTGAAATATACGAATGCAATGGTCTTATTATTAGGAGTAATACTGCTAATATGGTTTTGAAACCATTTTATTTACACCACAGGTTAAGTAGGATAAAGCAAGTTAGTAAGCAAGAAAGTATTTATGTGTAATTATGAATCAAGATTGTCAGTGTGAAAAAGAGATCGAAACCAAAATCAGCCAGGCGTTGTGAGGCATGCCTGTAATTCCAGTACTTGAGAGACTGAGACAGGAGGATCACAGGTTTGAAGAGAGCCTCAGCAACTTAGCAAGGCCCTCAGTAACTTAGACCCTGTTTCAGAATAAAAAATAAAATAGGGCTAGGTATGTAGCTCAGAGGTAGAATGCCCTGGGTTCAATCCCCAGCCCAGTACCACAAAAGAAAATAAAAATTAAAATCAAAGAAGTAAAAATGTTGTCACTAAATTTTAGTGGAAACATCAATATCCACTTACATATTTTTATGAATGTATTTCCTGGTTCTCTCCTTCTGGAAGGTACTAGAAGCAGTGACACCTTAGAAGCGGTGAGCACCTTAGAATTCAGATCTTGGCTTCTACATACCATCATCCTCCTTCCCCCAACATGACTGCAGTGTTTTGAAGAAACAGCAGATTTCATGTCTGAGGCAGAGAAAGCACAAGGTAAGATAAGCCTGGGGCATGTTATTGCAGAAAGCAGAATGGTCAAGACAGGAGCCAAATTCAGGACAATATGGGCTCCAGGATGATAACTTCGATAAATTAAAATCTGCACTAGCACTCAAAGAATGAGAAGGGGAGCAGACATCGCCATCACTGGCAGTTACCTATCATGCCAAGTTCTTACTCAAAAAAATGGTAACTTTTAAGAACCATAGATTATAATCCTCAGAGACTAAAGGAAAGCTTTCCTTTACAGAATTCCCATGAATATGTTGAAGAAATAATAAGATATTCTTAACCACCAAAAAATAATTGATTCAGGCAAGGACTATCTGTAGATATAAAACTGCTAAGTAAAGTCATAGTGGGGAACAGGATATTGGCACGATGTCAAAGTGTCACCCATGGGTTATTTACTATTTGCAAAGGGGGAAACCTCCCTTACAATGGAGAGAGCTGGCTGCCACGACCACACCCAAGTGATCAAATTAGCACTACTAATTGTGGGACAAGCTGGCATTCTGTGTTTTGTGAGGTTTGCAAATCTCACCTACGAAACTGTGTATCAGAAAATTTTACCTTCGGCTACTCAGCATTTAGACTTAACTTCCAGTTTGAAGGAAATATAAAGGACAGAAAAAAGTTAAAAGAAGTAATCATCAAATACAAAATGTGAAATCTGATAAACTAATTCTTCAAATAGTCAATGTGATTTCTTTAAAAAAAAGAAGGAACATCTCATGCATTTTTAGATTAAAGAGCTCTAACCAGCAAGTGCAATGTGTAAACCTAATTTGGGGGGGGAGACAAAAAGATACATGGAGCACAGTTTAGAGAAGTGTGATATGGATTGATATTATATATATTAAAAAGTGATTGTTAATTTTGTTAGGTATGATATTGACACACTGATTATGACAGAGAATTTCATTATCTTTAGGAGACTTACAGTAAATACGTAGAGGTGAGGCACTATCATGTCTGCAAAGAAATAATTCAGCTAAATAAATCAGAAAGAGCACACAAGATCAAGAACATGAGATGCTAATGTTTACAGGTGTTGAAATTGGTTGGTGGGTAGATACCTGGTGTTCATCATTCTAGCCTCTCAACTGTTCTATACGTTTGCACATTTTTATAATAAAAAGTTTTGACAAAAAGAATGCATGGTAATGAATAAAATGTGTCATAAACCCATAATAGAGAGTATGATTTAAAAAATACCAAAATGGACTTAAAATAAAATTATTAGAACATATTAAACAAAATCTTGATTCCATCCACAGTAAGTCACACAAGTGTACCTGGCTTCTAGTCCTGGTTTCCTCTACTCCATCCAATGCCTTGCAGCCCAAAGGACTTTTCCAAAGAAGATCCAATCATGGTATTCATCCATCAGTGGCTTAGGATTAAGCCCAAACTTACTTTGGATGCCTCCTGACATACTCCTATTCATAGTCCCCACAGCAGTCAAACAAGTGACTTTGCTCTACATAAAAATATCCTTTGTACCAAAGATTCCTTGTTCTCTCAGCATAATGGATATTACAGATCGGCTCATTCAACCTCCATTCTATCTTCCTTTTTAGGTCGGAAAGCTAAAAGCAACATTTTGCAAACTGCTTTTCAGCTAGAGAGCTGGCTGTGAATGAATTAGGGTCTGCCATTCGATGGACTGGTTCAAGATTTGCAACACAGAAGTGAGTCAGGGCCATCTTTACATCCCTTTTTTCTGGCTGTAGTTGTCAGGAAAAGCTACAGAACATGAGGGTTTTTCTGCTGGTGTTCCATGTCCATCTCTGTCTTCAAGAGTATCCAGCTGTAGGGGCATCCTGATGAGGCTTTTCAGTCCCTGGATGACAGCCTAGGCATCCACTTTCCAGTGTCCTGGTCATCCAGCGGTGGTAGAAGTGGTAGGAGTAGGATGGTTTGTGGATCCAATCAATTTGATCCCAGAACAGCACCCGAGGTGGGTCCATTCTTTATGTGTCTAAAATTATTCCCAGAGGCCCACCTAGCTTTGAACCCTTCAGCTTTTCCAATAATTATATAAGGCCTAATTTCCTGTATTAAATCCTTTCTTGGGGGCCCACCCAGTGCAGTGTGCATGTATGTCACTGTCAACATGATTTACATTATGATGTGAGACTATAATGCACCAAATAAAAGTATATTAAGAAATCCTTTCTTGATTAAAATTCCTAGAGTGGTTTTCATTTTTCACACTAAACACTGGGAAATAAAATTTTGTGAGCTCTAAAAATAAGTATCTAAAAAATCAATGACATATTTTTAAATAATAGGAACTTAAGATACAGGTAAGGATTCCAAAATCTGGAACATCAAACTGCCTTAGGAAATTGAGGGGGGAAAATGCCTGACTTTACCCTAGATCTTTAGGAGAACACTCTCCTAAAGGTGGAGCCTAGGATACATTATTTAAAAATCTCCAGGTGTTTATGATGCAACCTGCCCAGCAAGGAAGCCCAAGGATGGTACATAAGCTCTTAAGATGTAATGGTAGACGTCATGAAACCCAACCTGCTCCCTGATGCAAGACTCTCCATGCTAACAGTGTTGTTTCCCAATCTTCCTCTCCTATAGATTACAAACTATTGTCTGCAGTAACTTAATAGCCTAGCGAGTGACCTTTTCAGTCAAGGAAGTGACATTTACCGGAAGAATGAAATCACTTCTCTCTAAACTATGCAATGAAGTAACTGCCCACGTTAAACTGTGACTTAAAAATCTTCATTTTACTTTGCAAAATATATGTGAAACTTGTGTATATGGGATACACAACTAAGCTTTTTAAAGAAATATGAACCATTTCAAAACACATTCCAGCTATTATTAACATGCTAAAATAAGACCTCAAAGCAGTATATCTGGGGAACATAGAATTACAAAATTAGAAGCAACTTTAAGAATAATTATTTTATAACAAGGATCTGTAATGGAAGGCACATTTGACAATAAGAACATTGGAAGGAAATGTAAATTCAGAGGCCCTGATTACCTGGGTCATATAGTCAGTTACTATTTGAGGAAAGAGTAACATATTTAACGGACATTTGTGGATCTTTTCAAATAAACACCAGTCTATGTTCATTTTCCTACTTAATCATTCTTTAATTTTCACTGAAATTGTACCTTGACATGTCAATGAACCGAACCCCTTCCATGGATCCTACTTTATTTTTTATTTTTAATTATTTTTTATTGACATGTATCCCACTTTAACATAAACAGTAGGAAAGTTGACCAAAGATGAATAAGGAAAACAAAATAATTTAAAAAGTAACAAAAATCTGTCATTTTCAAAGAAGACAAGTGATTATGGAAATGATTAAGTTCATATGGAAATACAGTACTTAAATCAGAAAATGAAGGTGGAAGGGGGAAATTCCTTCCAACAAGACCTTCCAAAGCCTGGGATATCATGGAGGATAGAAGCCCATCCGCTCCTAGGGGTGTGACTCTGGCAGTGACACAGTGGCATGTTGCTTTGTGTTGATTACAGAGGTGGACCACAGCTGTGCCCAAATTCCTTTTAATTTCTCATCCCTCTTAAGTGTCAGCCATATGGAGTTGCTTGAAAATTCTAGGACTGAAGAGCTAAATGTTAGTTCATTATCAGAGGAAGAGTCGGAACGGACCTTTAGGGTAGCGAATGTCCATTGGTAAATAAACACAGGAGACCCATTTAAAAGCCCTGGCAGGTCTGTTTAGAAGTAAGTTCATGATTAACGATTTCATAAAGATTCTATGTCTGATAAATACAGCATCAGAATCTCAGATTTTAGGGAAGAAACTGGCGCCTGCTTCCTAGAATCATGATTGTCAAGAAGGACCGGTGAGTTTCCCTCCACCCCACTATAGCACATGATGTACATACACAAACCTATAAGACTCAATCACTATCCGGAGCATGAAAGGGAGGGAAGGGGGAGGGAATAGGGTGGGATTGGAGGGAGGGCTAAATGTGCAATGTGTGCATGTATGATGTTCATACCCTGACATATATCAAAATGTATAATTACAATGCACCAATAAATGAACATAAAAAAGAAGGACCGGTGAGCGCATAGAAGAAGACAAAACAATTTAGCTGTGCAAAACTCATAAAGAAAACCACACATGTATTGTGTTGATGTGGCACAGGTGAACGTAAGGTCATGCTGCTGAAGATGTAATCCTGGGTGTGTCTCCCACTCGCTATCCCTAAGCTTCTCCTGATTCCCAGGGTGGACGTGTCACCAACATGGTGACAATCGCCTTAGAGCAGGAAATGACCTCATCCCACAGTGTAGGAAGAAAAAGTTCACCTGTGTCCTGCAGGTGAGGAAACCCAGTCCTTAGAGAAAGCAAACAAAATTTTCCTTGTAAACTCCCACTTATAGTCAACTTTCCACCTTTGGGGACCCATCCAGATAGGACCTCAGTTGGCTGATCCTGACTTCCACGGGGATGAGCAGATCTGTTCCCTCTTCCGGGGACGTTGCTCAGAAACCAGGCTCACCCGATGATGAGAATCAGCTGGTACAGATTCCTGGACTCCACTCCAGACCCAAACACATCAGAATCTTGAGGGATTTCTATATTTAACGAGCAATGTGGAGAAAGACTATTTCAGGATCATACAGCCCTGGACAAAAATCTAATTACGAGCTGAAACCAGATGGTTTGCTAACCACAGGAGGAATTTTTTTCCTAAGCTGCTAACAGAAAAGGTAGTCATCTAATTTTCTGGAATGCCACCAGGATCAGCCTAAATTTTTTTAATTAGTGCATATAAAGAAAGAGGGATGGCATATGGTACCTTGTTAAAACTGTCCCTGGTGCCTGGAAATTGAAATATTTCTGTCCTCCTAGATCACAAATATTTCTCTAGGCATTATGATTTTACTAAGTCTAGATATGTTATAAAGATTTTAGATGACATTATTTTTGAAGACCTTATTCTATTATAAAATTAATATATGTACATAGTACAGACTTTTGCAAAAAGAAAAATATGTTAAGAAGAAAACAAAATCTGCCCACTATCCCAAAGTCTAGAGTTTAAAAAAATTATTTGATTGTTGTTTCCCTTTTCATTATATTTCCTATGCATATACACATTTCTCTATAATATTTAAGATCATATCATAAATACTCAGATTTTGCCTGTAGAGTATCTCTGTATATGTGTGGATATATTCTGAACACATGTCTGATTAACATTTTACAGAAATAATTTTATTTATCTATTATTATTGAGTATCCCCTACGTGTAGGCCCTATTTCAGATGCTGCGTACACAATGATGAGCAAGTAGGAAGAAGTCTGCACCATAGTGAACTTAACATTGCAAAGCCAAAGATGGTCAAGAGACCTGCTAACCAAGACATAAAGAAATAAAATAATGACAGTCACTGACAGAGTCAGGAATGATGACACTGGAGTGCCTGCTAGGTGACAAATGGCTCCAAGTATGAACCCATTTGATTCTCATAGCACCCCTGCAGAATAAGTCCTAGGATGACCCCCATTTTTCAAATGGGAAAACAGTGGAACAAATTGCTGACCAATGTGTCTAACTATTAACAAGGTTATAATAGTTAACAGCTGAGAAGACCAACTAAGGTCAGATGACCTGAAAAGTCATCTTAGTTGGTCTGATGACCAACTTAGTTGGTCAGATGACCTGAAAAGTCCTCTCTGTGGAGGTATTTTTTAAAAGATACTAGTTAGAGCACAAGAAAGGGACAACCATGTAAAACCTGAGAAGTATAAAACCATGAATAACAGAGATATTCTCTATCACTAACCACAGATTCCTACTGACTGCGGCAATACCCCCTTTAGTTTCTCGATTGTGAAGAAGTCAGGTGTTCTGTAGAAGGCACTGGGATGGAGATTGGAGGTCCATGGGCTATAACTTTATGGATCATTACAGAAGCATTCTAATGCTTTTTATAACCACAGGTGGTACCAGCTACATAAACTCCATGGATATATGGATACCCATGGATATCCCTCCTGGTTGAATTTGTTTTATTTTTTAAAAACTGTAATACTGGTGAGGATGTGGGGAAATAGGAGTGCTTATACACTATTGGTGGGGTTGTAAATTAATACAACCACTATGGAGAACAGTATAGAGGTTTCTCAAAAGACTGGGAATAGAACCACCATCTGACCCAGCTATACCACTCCTCGGTATCTTTCCAAAAGAATTAAAGCCAGAGTACTATAGTAATACTTGCAGGCCAATTTTATAGCAATTCACAATAGCCAAATTATGGATCCAAGCTATGTGTCTTTCAACAGATGAATGGTAAAAGAAAATGTGGTATAGATACACAATGGAGTTTTACTCAGTCATAAAGAATGAAACTATGTCATTTGTAAGGAAGTGGATAAAACTTGAGAACATTATGCTAAGTGAGATCAGCCAGTCGCAGAAAGTCAAAGGTCACAGGCTTCTCCCATCTGTGGAAGCTAGAAAGAAAATAGGAAGAGGAGAGAGGCCAGTAGAATAGTGGAAGGGGATATAGGGTAGGGAAATGGGGGGGAGGCTTGAGGAAGGAAACAGATCAAATAATGTTATGTTCATATACGAAGGTATCACTACAAATCTCACTAACGGATCTGTATAGGGAGAGGGGTGGGATCTGGTAGAAAACACACACTAATGACGTGTGCACATATAAATGTATCACTTTAATCTAACGATGTGTTATAGATACAATGCACCAGTAAAATTACAAAAAAATAAAATAAATAAAACTGGTGCAAACTAGCAACACTGTCATGAGAATCTTTTATCCATTCGTGCCAGTGCTCTTACACAATTATTTTCTTAGGATAAATTTGTGGGAAATACAAATACTACAAAAAGGCACACACATCTTTAAGGCTTTTAATGCACTCTGCAATCTTGTCTTTACAAAATTTCTACTGAGGTACACTTCTATTCTTATATAAAAGAATTCTGTTTGCCCCTAGGAATTATCGAGTCGTTTTTAATAGCCGTTCAAAATTATCCCAAGAGCATCTTGTAGGTGCAAGGCCCTAGGCAAGGCACTACAAGAAATGCAAAGAGGTCAAGACTGTAGTGCTCTCCACCTGAAAGAGAGCGCCCCATTGTGAGAGATGAGGCACACAGGGTCAGCACGTGGGAAGGCAAGGGAGAACGAGGTTCATGCTCCTTCCGTGGAAGAGACACATGCGCTGTGCATTCTGAAGGAGGAGAGAGGAGGTTCAGCTGGACCAACGGACCATGGAAGAGCCCAAGGAACTGAGCCAGGTTGTATTTTATATAGTGATGGGGGAAGCATTCCAGGGGGATTTATGTATGGGGTACACGGAGAGAAGTGGCAAAGTATACCAAATGCATGGAAAGGAAGCCAATATTCCTGGAGTATGTAGAGTACATGAGCAACTTTGTTTTGTTGTTATCGTTGTTGTATTTTTTTCTTTTGTTTTTTTTATATCTTTCTTTATTTTTTTTTGTACTAGGGATTGAACCCAGGGGCTTCAAAGCTATACCCCCAGCCCTTTTTTTATTTTTATTTGGAAACAGGATCTTGTTAAGTTGCCAAGGATCTCACTAAGTTACTGATACTGGCCTCAAACCTGCGATCCTCCTGTCTCAGCATCCCAAGTATTGGGATTACAGGCATGTGCCACCACGTTCCCCTTTACATGAGCAACTTTAAGAGGCAAATGGGACTGTGTTAGGAAGGATGCTGTAGCCCAGACAGAGGATTGTCTAGGTGATGGGGACCCAGAAGCAACTTATAATCCTGAGATTTTAAGTGGCAAGATCAGTATTGAGGCATAAATACTGGTATGCATGGAATATTCCAGTAGGAAGAAAAAGGCTGAAAAACCTCTTAGAAGGTGAGAGCCACAGAAAGAAGGTGAGGGCGATGAGAATAGAAACAGAGAGCAGAGGTGGCCGCTGTCGCAAAGCACACTGGGCAGGGCTAGCGCCGGGTGGGCAGTGGGGCAGCAGCAAAGGGTGAGCAATGAGCTGATGGCTCCGGAGCTTAAGCTGAGTGGCTGGTCAGTAGAGAGACTGGCAGACACACAGATAAAGAGGCACCTCGGCCTCAGGGAAGGTTTGGTGATAGGTTAGTCAGCTTTCCGTTACTGCAATAATTATCTGACGTAAATCAGCTTATTAAGAGAAGAGGTTTATTTTGGCTTATACTTTTAACTTTTTTTTTCTTTTTTTTCAGTACTGGGGAATTGAACCCAGGGGCATTCTACCTCTGAGCTACACCCCCGGCCCTATTTTTTATTCTTTATTTTGAAACAGGGTCTCACTACGTTGCGGAGGGCCTCACTAAGTTGCTGAGGCTGGCTGCGAACCTGCGATCCTCCTGTCTCAGACTCCTGAATACTGGGATTACAGGCGTGCACCACCACACCCGGCTTGGCTCACACTTTTAGAGGTTTTGGTGCATGATTGGTTGGGCCTGCTGCTTTGGGTCTGCAGTGGCACAGTACAGTGGGAGGGCCTGACCCAGCAAAACTGCACACTTCATGATCAGGAGGTGAAAGTAAAAAGAGGAAGAGACAGGAGGTCCACAGTCCCCTTTGAGGGTACCCTCAGTGACCTAAGACCTTCTATTAGGTCCACCTGTTAAAGTTTCCACCACCTCCCAATAGCTGGGGGCTAAGTCCTTAACACACAGGGACACTGTCGGGGACAGTCAAGATCAAAACCATAGCAGTTGGTGCCAGGCATGGTGGCATAAGCCTGTAATCCCAGTACTTGGGAGGCTGAGACAGGAGGATCACAAGTTGGAGGCCAGCCTCAGCAACTTAGCGAAACGCTTAGCAACTTAGCGAAACCTTATTTCAAAATAAAAATAAAATAAAATAATATAGGGTTGGGGCCCCTGAGTTCAATCCCCAGTACCAGAGGGGGGAATAAAATGCCCTAACAGTTTGTCAGGAAAAGAGGAGAAGGAAGAAGAGAGCAAGGAGGAGAAAGAGAGAGAAAAGAGACAAGAAAGGGAAAAATATTGGAAAGTCAAAACAAAGAAAGGCAACTATTAGAGCATGGTCATTGGGAGGCTCAAGAGGAGATGGAGCCAGCTGGCGAGGGTGACTTGGGCTTGGTCTAAAGTTAAGTCATCCAGAGATCGGGGGATGTAGCAGGCTTCTGCTTGCAGGGCAGGTGGACAGCTGTCAGAGGACCTCTGTGCTCTGTAGGGAGCTGTGCATGGCACCCACTCAGCTCCAAAACCAGCCCCAGCCTGGAGTCAATACTGAGGAGAAGCTGCTCCATTCACCTCCAAGGTGGCCACGGTCACGTGGCTGTGACCAGCAGGGCTTGCAGTTCCCTCAGCTGGACCCAGCTTCAAACAGGCGTCTTTCTGCCTCCAGTCCCTTAATCTCCCTTTTCTCAGAGCATCTACCTTTGAAAACATGCCTTGGAGAATTCTCTCCCAGCCCCTTTAAGATGCAAATTTTTCAAAAAGCCTCTTGACATGTTTCACAACACAGGAATGGTTTTCTCAAGGAAAGGAAATCACCAAAGAAGATAGTGCCCTGCCTCCCAGCTCTGAGATTGGGAGAGAGCCTAACTCCGTGGGCAGGTGCCTTGCTCCAAGTTATAAAGCTATTTCCATCATAAAGATATGAAAATGTTGAAATTCCCTTTGGTAAAGCCAATTAGCAAACACAGATGGCCTAGGGTACCCTACCTCAGCTCTTAGAAATACTCTTGCCCTGTTTCAACAGCCTTGAGTCCAGATTTAGTACTGGCCTCTCTCCCCCGTTATAAGAGAATCACCTGCTTAGCTTTGTCAAGGGCAATTTTTCCTTGACAGGCACTCTGAAAGATGGCCTATCTGGCAGACCTTAAATTTGCCATAGCACCAGTCACAAATAGCGCAGCACGGCCACCGGCACTTAGCCACCTGCAAATCAAGAAGGTGAAGGGCAGACTGAGCCCCAAGCAGAGTGTTGTAGCTTGGATGCGGCACAAGGGGCAAGGATGTGGATGGGAGAACTGATGTGGTGTCACATCCTGGGATTTGGACTCGCTGGGGAAAGAGCCAGTCCTGTGATAGATTAAAAGAAAAACAATCAAGAAATTAGAGGGCTGTGTCGGATAGAAAAATAAGTACAAAGCAGATGTAAGGAAATAGGATGTAAATACCAGCAGCCGTCCTCAGAGAGGGGCTGGCAGCTCAGGCCCTGGAGTCCCAGGCTGGGGTCTCACTGTCGTGGGTATGGAAGCTCTAAAGGTGACTACTGCCTCTTCCACCCTCGTCTCCAGACACTTCTGCAGCACGCAAACACACACACACACACACACACACACACACACACACACACAGAGTCATGCATGCACACACGAGCCCGGGCACACCGGTGTTGATTTCTCTGTAACTTAAAGGCATCCTCATGCTTTCAGCTCCTGTGTTTCCTGGAAGTATTCTACAAGACCCAGGTAGCACCCATAACCCTTCCCTACACTTCCACAGTATTTCTATTAAAGACGGTGCTTTTATGGGTTTTAAAAAAAAAATCTCCTCCTCCTTCTCATTTGTGAGTTAAAATGTGGGATTTCGAGTTTCCACCATTGGTTTTTGTTTTGATTGAGGACAATATTCTACTCTTTGTTGTAAAACAGAGCACATCCTTTGACTCCACCCGACATTTCCACCCAGACTGACTGGTTTGCCACCGGTTTCACAGGCTAGAGAAAGTGGAGCCGATGTTTACAGTCAGGCAGGGAGCCCGGGCAAGTCAGATCAGGCCGGCCGGGTCAGAGCTGAGCGGATCAGGGCGGTGGCAGAGGAGGAGGCAGGTGGGGAGGGCAAGCCCTGGCCCCGGAGTCCGGAGGTGGAAACTGAGGAAATGGAATCCTTTCAGCAAGAGAAATGCAACATCCGGCCCAGATAAGATTGCACCCAACCTGCCAAACCCAGGGAGCCAGGGAGCTGCATGGTGAAAGAGGGTGGGGGCAATGAATGGTGAGATCGCCTTCCACTTGATCTTATTTTTTTTTTTTTTTGCGGTACTGGGGATTGAACCCAGGGGCATTCTACCTCCGAGCTACACCCCCAGCCCTAGTTTTTATTCTTTATTTTGAAACAGGGTCTCAGTAAGTTGCAGAGGGCCTTACTAAGTAGCTGAGGCTGGCTGCAAACCTGTGATCCTCCTGTCTCAGCCTCCCAAGTACTAGGATTACAAGCGTGCACCCCCATGCCCGGCTTCAACTTGATCTTATTAAAGGAGACAGGCGCCACCTGATCTTTCTACATGGAATCTCTACTCTATACGTGTTCCACACAATGTCAAGGGTAGACCAGTAAAGGGGTACAGTAGAGCAGAGAAAAAGATCTTACTACCTTCCAGGCCAGGGGTGGCACAGTGGGGGGACACAATGGTACCCTTCGTGTGTCTCAGGGAGAACCATGTGTACCAGCTTCTGCCTTGACGTGTGAATAAATTACTGCCAAATAATCCGGGCAGCATTGAAACATTTTGCTCATTAATGAAGATGTTTTCCAGGATTATTCCACTTAGTTAACTTAGATCAACCCCCAAAACAGGGCTATGATAGAGAAGAGAAAGCTTCTGCAGCAGAAGAATTTATTTAAGGAATTGAAGATCTTGTATAAAAACACAGCCTTGGTGGACAAAGTTAGGGGTGAATTTGCGAATACTTGACAAATCCCAATGGATCCGCCACCTTGGCCCTCCTTGGCCTCTTAGTCTTTGGCTCTTCTTCCTTCAGATCCATCTCTAGAGTTGAACACTCAGGGATGAGCGGCTCTTTTTTCCCCCAGATTTGGGACCCCTGAAACATGGGCCTCATTATAGCCTGAGCCTGAGGACATCTAAATCCAACACTTTCTCCACATCACTTGACATTTAGGTGAATTTAAATTTAATCTATCTCTGTTAAGATTATTATTATGCAGGTGGAGGAAGAAGAAAAAAACAAGAAAACTGAAAAAAAAACAGTTTTGTACATTAACCTTTCAGACTTGTGACTATTCCCTCCTACAAATACCTTGATACTGATCATTAAAGGAGCGTAGGATACGCTGTACCGTTCTAGAGTCTGGGCAGCATTTTCCACAAGCACATTAAGTTCCAGGTTTATTCATAAGCGCTGTTCCCTTGCTTTAACTGAGTCAGAGACATAGAAAATAAACAGATTTGCAAATTCACCACACTCGGTGGATGGCCTTGCCCCTTTGTACTCATCGGATCTCCAAATCACAGTTGGAATACACGTTGAAGTGTTCCTAACTTGAGTTAGGACCAGCGGAAGCCTTGAGCCTTAGTTATGAAAAGTCAACACAGGGAAGAATATTTTTATCATCTTAGGGATCTAATTCATGATCCGCCCTTTCAGTCGGGGCCAAGAAGGACTAGTGTGAGAATCCTCCACGGACCCTATGTCATCTCAGGATGTTAAGGTGCGCTCTCGGGCGCTGGGAATGTAGCTCACTAATAGAGCACTTGCTAACATGCATGAGTCCTGGGGTTCCATCCACAGCACTGCAAAAAAAAAAAGTTAAAATACTGCACTTTGGAGTAAGTTTAGCTTATCTTTCTTACCTAATCTACCAAGGAGAAGGCGTGGCATTGTTTCTGAGAGAAAGAGAGGAAATCATGACAGGCTCTACATAGATTTGACCCCATCCCCACTCTATCCACTTACCTGACTTTATTTTTCTCCCATGTTGCACATTCAGCTGGTTACTGTGTGTCTGTCTTCCTCTCCCCCAGTTGCAGTGGCTCTCTCTGCTCATTCCGTGATTGGAGCACTGCCCGACACCTGGTAGGTCCCAATAATATCTCTCGATTGAATGAATGAATGAATGAACAAACAAATGGAAAACACACTTTTTGTTCAATAAACCATGAAGAGATTTAACAAGGGAGAAAATGACAGCAGTGTGATGTGTGTGCCGCTGCTGGGGATGGAGGGATCCTCTCACAATTAAAGCTCACTCCTCAGAGAAATGAACTTTCAAAACAGAAGCCCTTCTGATACAACAAGGAAAGTCTGAAATGTTCTAACATTTTGATACCTTCAAAAACTGCAGAACATACGCCTGACCGTGGAGACTACACAGAACCCACGTCAAGGAGCACTGGACGGCAGGGGCACCGCTGGCTTCGTTGACACAGAAACACCGGACGCCATGTGGTTATTAACTTATTAACGTATTAGTTGGTTATTACCTTAGACCAACTAATTCCATTGTCTCTCTAGAGACAGGGTGACCTCGGGTAAGTTCCTTAATTCCTCAGAGTCTCTGCTTCTTTATCAGAAAAATGGGCATAAAAATAGTATCTGCCTCATGTTTAAATGAGATAATGCATTAGCAATCTAGCAAGTCATGTTAGCACTTAAGTGCTTTTGAGATAATGCATTAGCAATCCAGCAAGTCATGTTAGCAATTAAATGCTTTGTAGTCTAGATCTTATTAACCACATGATTATTACCCAAATCCTGCATTCATCTTTCCTTTCTCGTCCTTCTCATGCTTCTATCTCAAGTCTGTTTTGTGCCTCCGACTCAAGTCCACATTTTCTTCCTCTGACTGCCCCTGGCAGTTCTTTTCTGTCATAAAACAATTTCCCTGTCCTTCCACCTGATACAACCCCCCCTCCTTGCCTGCTGAAACCTGAGTTTATGGCAAGAACACTACTTCCCCCGTGGTCTTCTCAAGACAAAGGACCCTCCTCCCCCTGCTCTCCTAGCGCGGGGCCAGCAGTGGGTGCAGACTGGCTTCCTCCTGTTTCTATGAAGGCACTGCTCCATCCTGCACGCCTGCCCCATCACCTGTGAAGCCTGGGGAGATTTTTAGACCATCTGGCTGTCAAAAGTCTTGAGCCCTTTCTCTCCTGTTGCTGACCTCAATGTAAACAACTTCCTACATGTGTGATGCCTGTTATACAGTGCTCTTGCCCTCTTCCCTCAGTCAGACTTCCATGGATTTAACCTCTTCTAAGCAGAGGTCAGAGAACATGATAAATAACACCAGAGGCATGCAATCAGCGAAACCCGGGAGGTGGGCAACTACGGAGCAAGTGTCCTGGTTTCTCCAAAACATAAACTGCAAAAAAAAAGGAGCCCCACAAAAAACTTGCACATTAAAAGTGAAAAGAAGTTGGGCATGGTAGTGCACAGCTGTAATTCAGTACTTGGGAGGCTGAGACAGGAGAATTACAGGTTCGGGGCCAGCCTCAGCAACTCAGTGAGACCCTCACAACTTAGAGAGATCCTGTTTCAAAATAAAAAAGTAAAAAGGCCTAGGGGAGTAGCTCAGAGGTAGAATGCCCCTGGGTTCAATCCCCAGTACCATTAAAAAAAAAAAGAAGTAAAAGAGAAACAAATCAAACAAATGCAGTGTGTGGACTTGAATCTCAAACAATTTAACTTTTTAAACAATTTAACTTTTAAACAATTTAACTCCCTTCAAACAATTTAACTTTTTAAAAAACACCTTTTGTAAGGACCATATGAAAATTAGGAGAGACACCAGTGGCATAGCGGAAGGGGGTTGGGGGAGAAAGAAAGGGAGAGAAAGAGGAGGCTTGGGGAAGGAAATAGACAAAATAATGCCACGCCACGTGCATACACGGATGTACCACCATGAATCTCACCGCCATGTGCAAGTACAATGCACCAATAAAACTATTTCTAAAAACAAACAGGGAACTTTGAACATTAAATATTTGGTGATATTAGGGCACTAATGTCGAATTATGATAATGAAGTGGTGTATTTTTTAAGGTCCTTATGTCATATATAAGGACTTTAGGAAATACACACATGCACAAACATACACACATACACGCGTGCGTGCATGCACTAATTCGATGTCAGGGAATTGCTATAAAGTAACCCAGGGGAGACAGGTGGGGAGAAGTGGATTAGTTGGTATAAATGAAACAAGATTGGCCATTAGTTGGTTGGCACCGGGCAATGGGTACATGGGAGCTCCTTATAAGATTTTTTCTTTTTGTATTTTCCCTAGTAAAAAGCGGAGGGAAGGAGCCAGGTGTGGCAGCGCACGCTTGTAATCCCAGTACTTGGGAGGCTGAGACAAGAGGATCTGGGTTCACGGCCAGCTTCAGCTACTTAGTGAGGCCCTCTGCAACTTCGTGAGACCCTATTTCAAAGTAAAGAATAAAAAAAATAGGACTGGGGGTGTAGCTCGGAGGTAGAATGCCCCTGGGTTCAATCCTCAGTACCGCAAAAAAATAAATAAAATAGAAATAAAAGCAGAGGGAAATTCACTGGGGATGACTAACCCTGGTACTTCCAGTCCCCGCTTGAACTGCACAGCCCCAGTCACACCCTGGACCTTGGCTCCTGGAGCTGCTCCAGCCCTTCCACCTACCTGCTCCTCCTGCCCTTTGACCACATTAAAGCCCTTTATCTGAGGGCCTCTCTGTTTTCTCCCCGTCTCTCAGATCCTTCCAGTCTTCATCTGTCTTTGATCTAGAAGCCATGGTTCAGCACTTTAACCCCTTTCCTGTACCTCCCCCATCACTGGATGTAACCTAACCTGGGCTAGTCTAACTGGCCACCAGTCTCTTCCAACACCTGGGCAGCGGTGGTAGCTTCATTATCTCCAGCCTCCGTGGAGCCCAACACCATGGAACAACCTTTCAGTGTGTCCCTGTGTCCTTTGCTATCTCAAAGCTTCTCCTTTTGTCCTAACTCCACCCATTCACGCTTTGCTCTCAAAAGACAAGTCTTTCACCAAGAAAAGCAAGACCACCCAGCTTCAACTCCACCAACTTCCTCCATCCCAAATTATAAAATCCTCCCCAACGACTCCCATTCTTCCTCCACTTCTGCCTCTTAAAAGAAATTAAACCATTTATCCCATCTCATCATCTTCATCTCTTTATAGTATTTATAGTACTTGCAATCTCTCTCTTTCCCTCTCCCCCAACCCCAGCTCTTCCAATACTTTTCCATATTAAAGTATTCTGGCTCCTCGGATGTGTCTCTTCTGACCTTCCTGCCAAACCACTCTCCCTATTCATTCTTCAGCACACTATCACTGGGATTCTCTCCCCCCTACCTCACTGAGTACCCCTGAAATCACCACTGACCTACATAACCAATGACCTGCGGATCACCAGAGTCAAAAGACAATATCCCACCCTTGTCTTATTTAACCTCTTAATGACACTGACACACTTGGGAAGCACCAGTAAGGCCCTGAAGAAGGTGGAGACGACCCTGAGGAGGCAGCAAGTCAGCCACACACAGGGCTGTGGCTATGGCCAGGCGTCACAGACCCCTGCGAGAGGCTTTGGGAAAATACATGACTGAATCCTCAGAGACATTCATGTGGTCAGACAGTGATTCCAGGAGAAAGGTCTAGACTCTGATTACAAATTAGTGGTGGCTGCCTATGTCATCAGGAAGATTGTACAAAACGAAAGGGCTGTTTCTGCTAAAACAGACAGGCATCCTCTGGCGCTGCGCCTGCAGAGTCAGGGGCGTGGTGGGAGTGTATCGCTGTTATTTAGTCTACTGCCATTGCTTGAATCCAAGAATGAGAATGAGCTCTTAAATGACACCAGTAACTAAAAATAAGTTAAATAGATGGGAGACACTAAGGAAAGAAACCAGACACCGAAGAGTACATTCTATATAGTTCCATATATATGAAATTAAGAAAGGAACTAATCTACCATGAATAAGTCATAACAGCTGTACCCTGGGCTGCACAGATAGAAGAGGGCACATGGGAGCTTTCAGGGGTATTGAAGCCATTTAATATCTTTAAGGGGGCAAGGTGGCTACACAGGTAGGCACGTGTGTAAAAATTCATCAGGCTGTATATATATATATATATATATATATACATATATAATCACATATATATGTGTGTGTGTGTGTGTATTTTACTGTGTGCATATGTGTGTTTTACTGCGTGTATATTTTACATCAATTAAAAATTAAATAGAAAGATACACATTTTCCAAAATAAAAAAGGAGAGAAAGAGAGCTGTGAACTGAGAGCAATCCAAAGTTAGTGCAGTAGAACAAATGCATTAAATATGCAAATGACAAAGTGAGGTCCTGCACCCTGATCCCAACTGCACACACCAGCTCTGTGACTCCAGCTGGACTGCTCGAGTGTCCTGCTCACGTAACCTACCTGCGCGATGGACGCCCATGCCAATGCACTTGAGCTGGGGTGCTTTCATTGTTGATTAATACATTAACATCCTGACCTGGAGATTTCAATCTCCAGAAACTTACCTAATGGTTATTAGTACTCCTGGACCCAAATGATTCAGACGCCTTCAGGATGCGAACAAAACTTGCTCCTTTTCTGACTCCGCAAGTCTTACCTTGCCAGAGTCCTCTGAGCCTTCAGTCAACTCTGCTGTCCCTGACACTGCCTGTCTCAGGTGTGCTGATCCAAGAACGGGTGACTGGAGGGGTGGGCAAGAGGAATGTCTAGGATGAGTGCAGGATTCACAAACCCATCTCTTCTATACCCTCCCTCTTGTCCAGGCTTTACCTGAGGCTTCACCATTTCACTCCTTACTCATTACATCTGTCTCTGGAACCTCCACTTCCCAGGTGCCCCACCTCCCTTTCCTCTGCCACTTGCAGAGACCACACCTGCTTTGACGTTTTTAATGGTTCCCCAGTAATTTCATGTTCAAGTTCGAACCATTAAACCCAGTTGAGGTAACAGTTTCACTTTGTCCGCAGCGACTCCACCTGTACATCCTGCTTCAGTCACTGGGGTTCAGTCACTGGGGTTCAGTGACGATGTGATTGCCATGTAGGGTGGAGCAATCCTTCATTGTGCAGAACTATCCTGTGCATTCCGGGAGGTTTAGCATCCCGGGCTCCTGCCCACTGAACGTCTGTAGTACCCCACCCTCAGATACTGTGACAGCTTAAACATGCCTCCGGATATTTCCAAACACTCCCTGCTGCCCCCTTTCCACCTGGCTACCTCCCACTGGTCCTTCATACCACAGCTCAAGTATTGGGCTGAACCACGTGAAACCGCATTCTTCCAAGGTCAAGAACCGGAAACATCAGCTACTCAGCCTGGTTCAACTGAATATCCTTTTCTTCTGTCAGTCCAGTGGCAGTCCATGACTTTCTTTATCCAAGTCCCCACCACCACATGTTGTAATAGCTGGGTTCCTTCTCGTCCCTCCCTCTCACCATATTGCTCAAGCCTGATTACCCACAAGCAAGTCACCAAGTCTGAAGTTATTCTATCTCTCTAGCACTTGGCGCAGTGCCTGGCACAGAAGAAGTACTTAACCTCAGCTTGCTGAGTACACAGACAGGATGTTGAGCATACTTTCCCTGGTGACTCAAAGCTACTATTCCTGGGCACAGAGATGTCTCTGGGGCATATGGAGCCACTAACTCTTGTTGGCTCTGTATCAGATGACCCACCTCTGCCCTGCTTTGTGGATGTGTATCTGAATTTTGCATCCTATCACCAGCACGCCTGCCTCCAGCCATCCTTCATGTCCTTTAGAAACTAAAGCAGACTGTCTGGAGTGCTGTGTTGAATCAATCCATGAGCTTCGGTGCCCCAAAGTTGTAATAGCAACTGCATCGATTTAGGGTCCCTTTTACTTATTGACAATCTTTACCAGTGTTTCCATGTTCAAAGTCCTCAATCTGATTAGTGAGACAGTTTCTAAGAGCTTCTGAAGCCATTATTTTTGCTTTGGGAAACTGCTCAAAGATGATTCAGGACGACTGTGGAGAAATATTCCTAGGCTGACTTGACCATTCCCAGCATTCTGGCTGGTGACAGAGTGCTGGACCGTGATGTCTCCAGGTGTTTTCCAATGGTTATTGTGTTCCAAAAGTCACAAAGTTTAGAGGTATACTTTTTATTTTGAATTTTTTATATCAATAACCCCTGGGAAATGAATATCAAATATTTAATCTTTCTAATTTTGGGTTTGGATGACTTTGAAATTAAAAAAAAAACCTTTCCATTGTGATTTGCATCGAATCAAGTTCAGGATTCTGAGGGACAGAGATCAAGGGACGAACCAGGAAAAAGTGAACAGAGAACCCAATTTTTTTAGAAAATGTTCATAGTCATTGTGCCTTTTAACATTTTCAATACTTGTCCTAGAAAATGACACTCAATCATCAAGTTAATGTTTCGGTTCCTTCTTTTATTTTAATATTTATCCTTCTCATAATAATTTTTCTCTTTTATAAGATAATTTCAACAATTTAGAAGACGAAATTATACACAGAAGAATATTAATTTTTTAAAAAATAGCTTATTGCTTACAAGAAGGCCCCTATCATCATATTCCACCAAATGTAATATTAAACCTTGCGCTAAGCCACATAGCTTATAGAAAATTAGTATTAAATAGATAAACACAGAAAACCTACAGCTATAAATAACTTAACATAAAATAGAGCATAACTAATGTGGTGCTTAAACAAAGCAAACTATGATGCAATATGAATCAACTTCATCAACTGGACAGGCCCAATGAGGCACAAATCAGGGCAGTGCCCCACAGCTTGCTGGGAAGCCTCCGACCCCAGCGAGGTCCTCTGTGTTTCTGGACCGTGCCCAATTCCATCGCAGAAGAGTGTCCATCTTTACATCTTCTTGACTCTTTGGCTGTCAAGAAAAGGAGAAAAGTGTAAGCCAAGACAGGGTGACTGGATGGCAGAAATGGCTTTGGCACCTAAGGGTGCTGCTCATGCCTCATCCCATCTCAGGATGAAAAGCAGCTCTGAGTCCGTATGAGGAAATCGAGGATTCGAGAGGATGGGCCTTGCTAGCATGACTAAGCTAGTTAATGACCGAAACAGAACATGAACACTTCTCTCCTGTTTCCGAGTTCAGTAACTATGACACAATGGTGCCAGGCGTCATCTATTAATAAAACGTCACTCTCTGGTTGCATCATTGTGAATTGGAGCTGTGGATCTCTTTTTAGCTAATGTCTATTTTTTTTAGCTTTTAATGAATAACCAAGTATCAAGTATAAATCATATAAATAAGAAGCATCTTTGCATGGAAAATCAAATAGCTAATAACTAGTATCTAGAGGAATCTAAGGCATGCAAAAAAATCACTAAATTAAAATAGCAAAAATGTTCTATAAATGGAAGGTGCGTTCTTTGTTTTCATGGTGCAACTCAAATTCTGCCTGTAAAAATCCCACAGTACTTAGGCTAAAGACTCTCAGCAAGCCTGTGACCCACCCTCTGTACCTTCCTCTTTCCCCTCCATTTGGAGAGAAGCTAAAATGATTGTTGGTGATACCTACCTGAGGTTATGCACAACCTTTTTCACCCAATTCTTCTCTGGATCTGCACACACAGCTAATCTCCTCCTTGTGTAAAGGCTGAAAAAAAAAGATTTCTGTTTAACAAGCCTTTTAATTTTTTTTCACAGAACACGCAATGGAAATTTCATATTCCATTTGACTATACTCTACACTAAACACTTCAGCTAAAGAGGGGAAATGAAATGCAAAAAAAATGCTCATGATAAATCTTGAGGCAAGAAATTATTCTCCTTGACTTTCTCTGCGATGTAGCAAATGATTATACAATGAAAATTAAAGTTCCAGGATTACTATTCAATTTTATCACTGGCCTTCACCATGAAATATGTATGTGTCGGATCAGTAATCCCTACCATTCCAACATGTGCTGTCCTACATGAATCAACAATATTGTATGACAGAATAACTAGTCTGAGGTTTTACTTACAGCCCCAAGCACTTTCTGTCAGAAGATGCTCATTTCAAAACACATGTCTTCCACAGATTCCTGAGATAGCATTTTAATAACCTATAAAAGTTCTCCTTTTACTGTTTCTTTTTTTAACAAACTAAGCCTTTGCCTTACTCCAGTCCTATTTAAAGAGAACTTTGAAGTCAATATGTATTATTAAAATAAAGCCATCTTTGCCACAGCAGTTATTTCTGAATGAAACTCCGAACAGATCAAAGAAAATTATGCCTGAAATTCCCATGTATTCCTGATATAGTTTAATCAAAACCAATTAGTAACTTACATGACAGCGTTGATGTCACAACCTTCGTCGTCCCGCTGCAGTGCAAAGCCCACTATGTGTTTGTGAGGAAGGATGTGCTTTGTGTATTGTAGGCAGCAGTCAAAGCTGCTTGCTGCTAAAAGAGAAACAAAAGGTATTGAGTCCACATGAAAGAACTTCTCCCTGGGTTGGCATTACAGAACTACCTGAAGCGAAAAACCTACTGAATCTGATTTATATGGCAAATCATCTAAGCGGTGGAAAAGTTTTAATTCCTTCGAAACATGTTTTGGGCCTTTGAATCCAATTTAACATAGTTTCCAGTTCTCTTAAAAATAGTGCACTGACAAATTTGAGCCCAATAATAAAGTTTAGAAATACAGGACTTATGATGAGTAGAAAATCTTTAGTAAGAAACAGAAACTGACAGTATGTTATTTCAGTCCACCATATCCCTAAAGAATATAGGCACCCCTCCCCTAGCCCCTGTCATTTGAAAAAAAAGTATAAGTAAACTTTCCAAATTCAGAAAATTAACAAACTGGCAGATTTAAGTCTAGTATCTAGTTACTGAATATTGAGAAGCGGGATTACAAAGGAAAATATGGAGTTTTTAGGAGCTACAGCTAAAGCACTTTGCGTTTGTAATATTAGTTAATGGGAATCTTAAACTCTGCTCATAAAAGGTCAACGTGGGCATTTGCAAGCATGCACCTGTTGCTAAAAAGTGATGTAATCTTCAGTAATAAAGTGATACTTGGACACGCAGGTTACATTACAACCTGCTGTAAGGAAAGAAATAAATGTTATCTCAAAGTCGGCAAGCGATGTCCCCAAGGCCTCCTGGGGTTGATGAAGTCAAGTGTCATACTCTAGTCCTAAAGGACAAGGTTTGAGCTCCGCATACATTAGTTAGTTGGGAGTTGAAGAGACTGGGGAAGGGGAAGGGTTCTCTACATTTCGGAAGGACCTCATATCCTGGTAATGGAACACAATGCACATCACTCCCAGAAACAGCTCCTCGGACTTGCCCTGAAGTTCTGGAGTCTCTGAAAGCCCACCCCTGCCCAAATCTGCTGTGATTGACAGCAGAGAGGAAGACTGATAGGCAGCCATAATCCTTCCCTCCTCTGGTCACCAAGGAGCTGGCAATGCCATCACTCCCTCTTGTACACTTCTTAGCAGGTGTTTGTCCCTTGGGGACCCAAGTGAGCTCAAAGCTGAGAGGAGAAGCAGAACAGCTCTTTCTTTTGTGCCAGTAGACAGGGTGACACTTACCCTCTGACTTGCTGCAGAGGTGGAGTAGAAACGCTGACATCAAAGCCACCAGGAGCAAGCTCTTGTTGTTGTACATCGTTGTCAGCTCAAAGAATAGATCTCCTCAGTGCTGGGTGCTCAGTGCCTCAGGAGTGCTGTTCTGTCCCAATAGCAGCCCTACTTATAGCAAAACATTGGGAATGTACAAAGAAGGCGTGTTCTCACATGGGGTTTTCCCAGTTGATCAATCTGCCCCATCATGTTGTCACAAAGAAAACCCACAGGGAAAACTTCCTGCCTTTCCCTAATGTTGGGAAGGTATGAAGGTCAGGGTGGGGGGGCAGGGAGGGCTGAGGAGGACAAAATCCTGCTATATTCCTTGGATTTGCAAAGAGGAAAAGCAGCTCAGCCCTGTGGCCCAGAAATGGCTTCTTTCCAGTTTTAACTTAATCTCTTTTATCTACAGGAACAGTGATAGGAAGGTTAGCACCCCTCTCCCCAACAGAAATATCCCAGCACTCTTATTGTTACACTCCATTTCCTCTCCAGAGTCCTTCAGGGAGGGGGAGGATGAGGTGGGATGTGGGGCATGCTGGGACACACCTTGACAATTGCATGAGTGGTGACTGGCTGTCACAAAGGAGACCCTGAATTTCTAGACCAGCACTCAGAGCAGGTAATATAACAATGTGGTAGTACTGTCCAAGCTCTGGTGGAAAATACCAGCACTCAAGTCTCTTAGCTTCATCTTGATTTAATGACAACTTTTGTGAGAATCTTATACATGTATATGGCTCTAATCGATATTGCAACCTGGAAAATAATCCCCACCTGCTTCTCATTCTTCATGATGACATAATTATATAACTCAATACAGAGCCTTAGAAGGGTTGGAAGAAACCTATTGGTACTGGCTAATCAGGAAAAAAGATGTCCAATAATAGTGATGATGATACTAATGTATTATGAATCCCTAATATAAGGTGGTATGATTAGAACTGTCCACTAGATACAAATAAGTTGAAAGTAAAAGAACCAAAAAGATATACTATCAAATGGTAAACAAAAGAAAACTATAGTTACTATACCTATAAGTCTATGTACACACACACACACACACACACACACACACATATATATATATATATATATATATATATACACACACACACACACACACACACACACACATATATTTTTGGGGGGGTACTGGGGATTGAACCTAGGGCATTCTACCTCTGAGCTACAATATCAGCCCTTTTTTAAATTATTGAAATTATTAAAATTTAAGTTATTATAATTATTTAAATTTTTAATTTAAATTACTTAAATAGCCCTTATTTAAATTATTATTTTTTTGAAACAGGTCTCACTAAGTTGTGGAGGGCCTCACTAAGTCACTGAGACTGGCCTCAAACCTACAATCCTCCTGTCTCAACCTCCCAAGTACTGGGATTACAGGTGTACACCATTACACCCAGCTCGAACTAGATTTTAAAGCAAAACAAAAAATGTTACTAGACATAAAGAGGGACTTTCAAAATGATAAAGAACAAATCCATCATAAAGATATAAAAAATATGACCAAATATCCACCTAACGATATCACCACAAAATCCATGGAGCCTACACTGGCAGAACTGAGGGAGGAACAGACAATTCAACAACACAAGTTGGAAATTTCCATACCCCACTTAACAATTACTAGAAAAACTAGACAGAAGATCTGCAAGAAAATAGAAAACCTGAATAACACTGTAACCCAAGTAGACCTACCAGAACATTCTACTCGACAACAGAAGAGGTATTCTCCTCAAGTATATGGAACCTTCTTCGAGATAAATCATATGATAGGCCACAGAACAAGTTTCAATAAATTTGAAAGGATTGAAAAAATATAAAGTATGTTTTCATATTACAATGGAATTAAATCAGAAATCAATAACAGAAGGAAATTTGGGGAATTCGCAAATATCTGGAAATTAATCAACACATTCCTACATAACCAATGTGTTGAAAAAGAAATCACTAGGGCCGGGCGTGGTGGCACACGCTTGTAATCCCAGTACTTTGGGAGGCGGAGACCGGAGGATCTGGGTTCGCAGCTAGCCTCGGCTCTCTCACTCTCTCTCCCTGTCTCTCTCTCTCTCTCTCTCTCTCTCTCTCTCTCTCCTTAGTGAGGCCCTCCGCAACTTCGTGAGACCCGGTTTCAAAATAAAGTATAAAAAATAGGGCCGGGGTGTAGCGTGGAGGTAGAACGCCCTTGCGTTCAATCCCCGGTACCGAAAAAAAAAAAAGAAATCACTAGGGAAAAATAGAAAATGCTTTGAGATGAGTGAAAACAAAAATGCAACATACCCAAATATATGGGATGCAGTGAAAACTCAGAGGGAAACTCACAGCTGTAAAGGTCTACATTTAAAATACAAGCAAGATCTCAAATCAATGGCCTGATCTTCTCTTTAAAGAAACTAGAAGCCGGGTGTGATGGCGCACACCTATAATCCCAGTGCTTGGGAGGCTGAACCAGGAGGATTGCAGGTTTGAGGACAGCCTCAGCAACTCAGTGAGACCCTGTTTCAAAAAATAAAAATAAAATAGGACTGGGGGCATAGCTCAGAGATAGAAGGCCCCTGGGTTCAATCCCCAGTACCAGAGAGAGAGAGAGAGAGAGGAAACTAGAAAAAGTACAGCAAGCTAAACCCAAAGCATACAAAAGGGAGTAAATAATAATGATTAGAGCAGGGATGAATAGAGAATAGCAAAACAGTAGAGGAAATAAATGGAACCCAAAATTGATTCTTTGAAATGATCAACAAAATTAACGAGTTTTAACTCCATTAAAAAAAAAAGAAAAAACTTTCTCAGGAATGAGAGCAAGCATATCACTACTGACCTTAAAAAAATAAAACACTATAAGAGAATACTATGAACAACTGTATACCAACAAATAGGATAACATGATAAAAGTCACAAAGTATTGAAACTGACTCAAGAAAATGGAAAATATGAACAAATCCGTAACCAAAATTTTCTCCACAAAGTAAGTCCCAGGACCAGATTGTCTCACTGATAAATTATCTCAAGCATTTGAAAAAGAGTTAATGCCAATCCATTGCAAACTTTTTCAGAAAATCAAAGAGGAGAGAACACTTTCCAACTCAGTCTATGAGTACAGTATTTTAATACCAGAATAAGAAAAAAAATATATCACAAGGAAAGAAAACTATAGATCAATATTTTTTATAAATGCTCACATGAAATCTTCAACAAAATACGAGCAAATTGAATCCAAGAGCATATAAAAAGGATCATACACCATAGGCCAAGTGGTATTTATTCCAGGAAATGTAACACAATATATTAATGGAACAAAAAATAAAAACCATATGTAAAGTACTTGACAAAATCCAATACTTTCTTATGATAAAAACAGCCAACAAACTAGGAATAGTAAGGAACTTCCTCAAGGAATAGTAAGGAACTTCCTCAAACTTAATGTTGAAAGACTTAATGCTAGCCAGGCGTGGTGGAACACGCTTGTAATCCCAGTACTTGAGAGGCTGAGACAGGAGGATCCGGGTTTGCGGCCAGCCTCAGTTACTTAGTGAGGCCCTCTGCAACTTAGTGAGATCCTGTTCCAAAAAATAAAAAATAAAAAATAAAAAATAGGGCTGGGGGTGTAGCTTGGAGGTAGAATGCCCCTGGGTTCCATCCCCAGTACCGCAAAAAAAAAAAAAAGACTTATGCTTTCTCCTGAGATCAAGAACAAGAAAAGGAGGTTTGCTTTTACCACTTCTATTTCACGTTGTACTGGAGGTGGTAGCAAAGGTAATTACACAAGAAACAGAGGAGGAAAAGGGAACCCAGGTACAGAAGAAGTAGTAACTACATTAATTTGTAGATGGTATGATCTTGTGTATAAAAACCCTTTAAAATCCACTAAAAACACTAGTACTAGTAGGTTCAGCAAGGATGAAAGATTCAAGATCAGTACAAAAAGTGAATTATATTTCCATACATTATTAATGAATATTTGAAAAGAAAACAAGTGCCTTTACAATGGCATAAAATAATAAAATACCTAAGTTTAACAAGAGAAATAACTAAAAACTACAAATCATTGTTTTAAAAAAATTAAACAGTACCTAAATAAATGGAAACATATACCATGTTCATGGACTAGAAGACTTCATATTGTTAATATGACAACATTCCAAAAACTAATCTACAGACTCAACATACTTCCTGTTAAAATCCCAGTTGGCTTCTATATATAAATAAAACCAGCACTCACATTCATATAAAATTTCAAGGGATTCTGTTGGAGAATATATATATATATATATACACACACACACACATATATATGTATATGTATATAATATAACATTTATATTATATATATATATTCAAGCAAGCATAAGATGCTCAATGTTATTAGTCATTAGAGAAATGCAAATCAAAACCATCATGACATACCACTCACACCTACTAGGATGGCTATAAGAAAATAGACAAGAAGTATTGTGGATGATGTAGAGAAATTGGAACCTCATATATTGCTGCTGGGAACAAAAACATGGTTCAGACATTTTGGAAACCAGTTTTACCATTCCTCAAATGTTTAATCATAGATTTACCATCCAACCCAGCAATTCTACTCTTAGGTAATACACCTAAGAGAATGAAAATATGTATCAACACAAAAACTTGTATGTGGATGTTTTAACCACTTTATTCATAATAGGCCCAAAGTAGAAGCAACTCAGATGCCATCAACATATGAATAGATAAATAAAACCTGACAAATTTGTGTAATGAAATATTATTCAACAATATAAATTAATGAAGTACTGGTAGAAACTACAAAATCAATAAACCTTGCAAACACTATGCTAAGTGGAAAAAGCCAAGCACAAAAGGCCACGTATTGTATGATTCCATTTAGCTGAAGTATTCAGAATCAGGAAATGTAGAGTCAAGAAGTGAAATAGTGATTGCGTAGGGCTGGGTTGAGGTATTGAGGAAGGAAAACGGATGGGGAGTGACTACCAAGCATATGTGTTTTCTCTTTTTAATCTAAAAATAGATATTGATGATGGTTGCAAACCTGGAGAATATACTAAACCCCATTGAACTATACACCTTGAAAGGGTACAGTTTATGATATGTCAATCACATCTCAACACAGCTGATAAGAACAATAACAAAGGAACTCGCCCTCTCCTTGCGTCACACTCACCCAGCCCACGGAGCCTCTTTCTTTCTTTATTGCTTCTCTTGGTGGCTTGTGATCTGTGTACATTTCTTCTTCTTCCTGAACTCCTGTCATCTCTCCTCTTCTCCCTCTCTCTCATGCCTTAATCACATCTCTCTTTTCTTCTGCCCTTAATAGTCATAAAATAGAACTTAGTTCTTTAGTGTTTTATATTGATTGAAATTTTATTTTCTTGTGCTTAATATGATAGATATATTGCTTCATATTTGTCACTTGAAAACTTTCCAAAATGTGACCCTCAACTGTTTTTGTTTGTTTGGATTGTTATTTTTTTTTTTTTTTGATGGAGAGTGGGTCAGTAAATGAACGTGCTACTGGGAAGGTTAACATAGGAAAACTGTTTCAAATCTAATTGATTGGAATGTTATTTATTGAACTCAAATTTATTATCCAGCCATAAATTTCAATAATTCAGACACATTCCTTAGTTCTAATTTATGTTTGTAGGAGAGTCTCTGGGTCTTACTCTCCCTACCCCCTCCCCATTCCCCAGAAAAGATTTGACAGTGTCTTTTATGGAAAAGGCTTAATGCCCTACTATCTATATATAGAAATAACACACCCAAAAATATCTATAAAATAAGGCAATATGGGGTATGTGCCATACTCATATTCTATAAAACATTATTGTAGAAATTGTTAGCCAAATGTGATCATCTAAAATTTGCTTAACTTTCCTTCTGTTTCTATGACAGATGAACATTTACACTTGTCATGCTCACTGAACTGAGTGTCCATCAAAAAGTTCTCTCTCTCTCTCTCTCTCTCTCTCTCTCTCTCTCTCTTTCTCTCTGGTAGCGTTCCATGACAAGCTCTTTGGAAGATGGGGATGGGTGCTTTCAATGTGCACCTGTTAGACGCACATCGGTTTACTAGAGAATGTGCTACAGAGGCAAGGAAGCATATTTGACTCTTACCAGGAAGAGCTCGTCCTAGAAAGGGAGATAGCTGAATAATGACACATACCACTCTAGAACCTGGAAAATGCTGTGTCAGAACTAAACCAAGAACTCTGAAAGCAGGAAGGAGAAGGGTCTTGGCTGGGACAGTGTGGGAGAAGTGTTTGAGTTTTGACTTGCAGGGTAATTAGGAAGTTCCCTTCATAATGTCAAGTTCAAACATCCCCAACCTCCTCTCCTGATGGCCAAGAAACTACCAACTTTAAACATCTTATCCCCTCCTATTAAAAAAGATCAGCATGCATATCGGAAATAAATTATGAAGTTAGATGATTCAAATTTTAGCTCTATCCCCAACTATGTGACTTTCAGAGCAAATAATTTAAACTGACTCTCAGGTCCTTTTCTCATAAATGGGGTTAATAAGACATTTCACAGCACATAGTAGGTTTTCAACAAATAGTCTCCTCTTCCCCTTGGCTTCTTTCCTTTTCAATATGAGGCTTAACTCATTCCTTTTGTTTGCTCTTAACTATATGAAACAGTAGAGTCACGTGCCACATAACAATGCCTATATGATAGTGGTCCCATAAGATTTTAGTAAAACTGAAAAATTCCTATCATCTAGTGATTTCATAGCCATCGTAACAGCACATGTTCCTTGAGCATGGTGGGTTTGGTTTTTTTTTTTGGTAACATTGGCATAAACAAATCCCCTGTGCTGCCAATTGTATAAAAGTATAGCACATGCAATTATGTGCAGTGTGTAATACTAGATAATGATAATAAACGACTATGCTATTGGTTTATGCATTTACTATATGATACATTTTACCATTGTTTTAGAGTGTGCACTTTCTATTTACAAAAAGAAAAGTTAACTGTAAAGCCACCTCCGGCAGATCCTTTGAGAAGTATTCCTGAAGAAGGTGCAGTTATTATAGAGGATGACAACTTTTTGCACACTGCTCTCACTGAAGACGTCCAGTGGACAAGACATGAAGATAGAAGACAGCGATGATACCGATGCTCCTGGTCCTACAGAGATGCTCCACATGAACCTGTATGTGTGACAGACCGCTTCAGGGTGCCATGAGATTGAAGAAAGAGGCAGAAGATCCTGGATTGCACCAAGGGCAATTTTCTAGGGATTTATGGAAGCCTGGAACCTCCCAGGTGTCTCTCTGCTATTTGGATCAGGAGACAGAGGCTTCTAAAGTGGTCAGGACAAAAGCACTTGCATCCAAGCCAGAATATACCTGTTGTATCTCAAGCTAATATCCAAGTCAGGCACATTCCTGGCACCAGGGTCGAGTTTAAAGCTCCACATACCTTTCTAATGGTTTCGTTTATTTATAGTGTGCTGGGGAACTATGTGGGGAAAACCAGTCAGGGTTACTCATGGGAATCATGGGGAATGCAACTCAACATGGCTGCAGCCATGTCAAGTGGAATCCACACAGCAGGCCTGGCGTGTGTGTGTGTGTGTGAGCGCGTGTGTGTGTGTGTGTATGTCTTGTTTTTAACAAGGAAGCTTAAAAAGTGAAAAATAATAAGAAAATCAAAAATTTGTATAGACTAAGGATATAAAGAAAGAAAATATTGTTGTACAGTGGTACCAGGTGGTTGTGGTTTAAGGCCAGCCTGGACAACTTATCAAGATTCTATCTCAAAATAAAGTCAAAAGGGTTGGGGTATAACTTGGTGGTGGAGCACCCCCGGGTTCAATCCCCAGCATCATAAAGCACAAAAACAAAAAAAAACCTGTTTGTCCTATTTGTATTTAACAACATATTGTGAAGATTTTCTCACACGTTTAATATTCTTTAAATCAGGGGCCCACAAACTATGTCCAACCCACAAGCCAAACCCAGCCCACTACTCGTTTAGGGAATAACGCTTTATTGGAACACAACCCCACTCTCTTGCTCGCATGTCCTCTGTGGCTGCTTTAGCACAACAGTAGAGTCGAGTAGTTATATTAGATTCTGTGGCCTGAGAAGCCAGAAATATTTACTAGTTAGTCTTTTACCAAAAAATGTTTCCCAAACCCAGTTCCAGAATGTTATTTTTAATGGCTACATGGCTTTTCCTTGTTTTGGAAAATGAGTTTATTCAATCAATTTGTGACATTTAAGTGGTTTCCAGTGTTTGCTATGACAAAACAATTTTTCAATGAGCACGCGCCTTTGTGTGCTTCTTTCCCCAGTCACGCTCTGGGACATGTCGCTGCTCTCTTTTACTTACGTTAAACACATACTTCTCTGAAAACACTCAGAACTTCTCTGGTTCTGAATCTCAGACATAATTTCCTTGGCATACACCATTACTTATTTATACACAAATGCTGATACCTACATCAATCAGCAATGTCTAGACAGTGTGTGCGTGTGTGTGTGTGTGTGTGTGCGCACACAAGATGGTTAAGGATCACATCATGATAGAAACCAGGGTGAGTTTCCTATGTAGCTTTATTTATTTTTATTTAATTTGGGGGGTTGCTGGAGATTAAACACAGGGCCTTGCGCATGCTAAGTACGCATTCTACCACTGAGCTACACCTCCAGCTCATCAGGGTATATTTCAGAAGGAAAATATGGGGGCTTCAAGCAGTCCTGGAAACAGAAGTTTTATGGTCAGAATACCTCTCTAAATTCCCACTAGAGATAAATACTAGAAGTATTTGAAAGCTACTTTCTGTCCAGAATGTCCAGTGGGGGAAAAATTTTTTTTCCCACTTAGTGGAAAAAAAAAAACATTTTCCCACTTAATGGAAAAAAAAGACAACTTTTTCCAATGCTATGTTGAGACAGAGTGTTGGCCCGAATGTTGAAAATTAGTGAAAGGAGATAAAGTTGTGTACTACGTTCCGGGAAAGTTTCAAGTCAATGATTTTCAAGCCATTATTCACACAAATTTGCCCAGTTTGACCAGGACAAATTCCAGGGTAAACCATCCATAGACTCCCACATTAGAGAATCTTAACATAGGCATCCCAGAAAGTATCAGGACATAGAAACCAACAAGGTTACTATCCTTGGAATAAAGAAGGTATTGTACACAGTACAACAGAAACGTGAACTTCCTCAATTACAGAGGAACAATTTCTATGCTCAGTCAATAAGACTGTGTTTATATACAATTGTGGTACAGTTTTAAATTTTAATTCAGTGGTAGTTATTAATATAACATCATAAAAGAAATTCTAAACCACTTTCTAATTTAAAATATCCATCCAGAGATTAGCTAGTCACAGAAAAATGAAGGGTTATGTTTTCTTTTATATGTGGAAACTAGGGGGAATTGGGATACTAGAGAGATTCCAGATAAAGAAGGAGAAACCTCAGTGGAGTGAGGGAGGGGGTCTAGGGAGGTGGGTGGGGGGAAGAATTGATGAAGGAAACACTTCAATTGACACTATGTATATATACAAAATTATCAATTCCAATCTCAATATCATGTATGGAAGGGGAGGGAGTGGGGTGGGATGGGGGCGCTCACCAAGTGCTGTGTGCATGTATGTCACTGTCACTCTAAACTACATTATGATGTGTGATTACAGTGCACCAATAAAAATTTTATTTAAAAAATTTACACACACACATACACACACACATACACACACACATATATATGTATGTATGTATATATATATATATCCATCCATTACACACTGACAACAAAGGTTCAGTGAGTGTTTTTAATTATAATTTTTAAAACTTCAGATGAGATATTACATAAACCCGCACACTGCTATTCTTCTCACAGGATCATTTTTTTTCCTTTTACTTAGATAAATGTAAAAACAGGGTATCTGGCTTCCTATCATGGCTGCTTCCCAATATCACTTATTCACTAATTCCCCAACACAATTTATGATTATGCTTCCAATACAACATGTGAGCAATTATATTATTCTTATCACAGTTTTTGAATAGCGCCAAAGTATACAGTTCCTAAAATAGACAAGCTTGGAGGTCATGTAATTCAGTGTGTTAATTTTAAAGAGGAGGACACAAAAGCCAGACAGAGATTGGATGTGACCATCGTCAGACCATGAGGTCAGAAATGGAGGTAGATATGCAACTCCTCCCTAGGTCAATGTGTCCCTCCTCATTTCCTCCCCAAGGGTTTATTATCTAATATCAAATGGATCTTATTAGATATCATTAGCCTACGCTGTAGTTTTTTTCCATGTTGTAGTTTTCATACAGCCTTAATCATATACTGAGGTACTATAAAGATTGCTAAAATAAAAACAAAAATAGCTGGATGTGTCCCCAGTCCCAGCTACTCAGGAGGCTGAAGCCAGAGTTAAGAATTCACTTAAGCCCAGGAGTTCAAGGACAGCCTGAGCAGCATAGAGAGACCCTGTCTCAAACAAAATACAGTAAAATGAAATAAAATACAAATTAAACAAAACAAAATAAAACATCACACCTTTCATGAAGGATGGCAGCAATACCAATTACCACAATGACTACGGAAAGCAAATCAGACCTTTTGTTTCATGGCCTGGATTTCCCTGCACGCAGAGCCTCAGGTGCAGGTTATTTTCTCCTGAGACAATCTCAGGAAGCAAGAGGGAGGTGGGGGAGAGGAGGGAGGAGAGCTTCACAGGTCGTTCCCTGGGCCCTCGGGAAGTGATTTCACCAGAACCTCCTGAGAAACTAACATCTTCCAGAATTATCCACCTGAAAGACGAGAGACAAAGCGCTTTGGATTGGTTCACATCCCTCATTAATTGAAGAATATTTCCAGAGGCGTTAACTCCCTTCTAGTTTTATGCTGTGCTTGGGGAAGGTTAGTGGCCCAGCCTTCTCCCTCAGCTCAGAATAGGTACAAGGGCTGCAAGACAAGCCACTGGTACTTAAAGCAAGACAGCAGGGGAAGGGGATCTGAGCTCACTTGGTGCTGCCCATGACAGTAGAGCGAACGTCAAAGGGGGAGCTGAAAGCACGTGACCTGGGGTTGCAGAAATACACAGCTGCTACAGACAGCATGAGAAGCTTCTTTAGCAAGAGCTATTACAGGGGCAATCTTGAAGCATCATGCATGCTAAAGCCAGATGATTCCGCCCCAGACCCCAAGAGGAAAATTCAAGTCTTTGGTTTTATAAAAAGTCTTCTCCAAAACATACTACCTATCTAGTGGCATATAGTCCTAGCTGCTTGGAGGCTAAGGCAGGAGGATCACAAGTTTGAAGCCAGCCTAGACAACTCAGTGAAATAAAATAAAATAAAATAAAATAAAATAAAATAAAATAAAATAAAATAAAGAGCTGAGGCTGTGGCTCAGTGGTAGAATGATTGCCTAACATGTGTGATGCCCTGGGGAAGGAAGGAAGGAAGGAAGGAAGGAAGGAAGGAAGGAAGGAAGGAACTGAAACCAGACCCAATCTTGAGGACCATTAATATTGAATTGAAACTAAATATATAAAATCACTTTAGGGTCCACTTAGCCAATTTTTAAATGTGGCACTGTATTTAATTCCACTAAAAATCAAACTAGCAAAATTTTGACTTTAAATATGGGTAGGGAGGTTAGTTTTGTTCCCATGTATTTTTCCATTAATGCATGTAAAAGAATCTTCATCTTAGTATCATGTAGTTTTTACTAGATAGGAAAAAATTAGAAAACAGTGATGAACATTCAAGGGGCAATGTTTCATAGCATTAAAAATTATCCTTCAAAATCCAGTTTTTCCAGGATATAAAAGGGTCATGATTCCCCACATCAAGAATAAAATATGACATGCATACATAGAATAAAAACCGTCAAAGGTTATGTAAGAGAAAATATGCTACCCTCTGAGGAAAGTGCTACAGATATATGACACACGTTTTCTCCTATTCTTGTGAAAGTAAACCACATAATTTAAAAATACTTTTAAATGCATCATCTTTCTTTCATTTTGATGTTCAGGTTCAATGTTTTGTCATCAAAAATGGTTTCTTTCTAGACATTATAAAAGAAAAAAAAAGAGTGTTTCTGATTAGTCCATGTTTATTGCTCCTATTGCATGAGGAAGTTGGCAGCCTTTTAAGACACTTTTCCTCATCACGAACTTAGCAATGTACCTGAGAGCTCAAAGGTTTCAGCAGGGATTTCCCACTGAAAATACTGGAGCCAACAGGCCTCCCTCACCGCTTCAAAACAATTTGCATAACAGGTGCAGTGGCACATGTTTAATCCCAGCTACTAGGGAGGCTGAGGCAGCTGGATTGCAAGGGCAACGCCGGCCTGGGCAGCTTAGCAAGACCCTGTCTCAAAGTGAAATCAAAAAGGCTGGGGATGTAGCTCTGTACTTGCCTAGCATATGCGAAGCTCTGGGTTCAACCCCTAGTACCGATAAACTAGGAAGAAATAAGCCAGTTAACTTCCCATGACTAAATTTTCCCTTCAGAAAAGAATCTACCTTACCAAGACAACTTCATTCTTCTTCCAACATGACTGAGTTTGTTTTTCTTCAAGTCTTTTAAATGTACTTCTCAAGTTTTACTACTCTCACCAACTGGCCTTTTTTTTTTTTTTTTTTTTTTTTTTTTTTTTTTTTTTTTTTTTTTTTTTTTTTTTTTTTTTTTTTTTTTTGTCAGTCAAAATAGAATAGCTCAAGTCTGGCTGGCTCCACCAGTTTCTGTGCCCTGAAATGCAGGCTGAGGGAGGGGTTGAAATGCTAAAGAAAAGATTATGCAATTAAAATTCTCCTAAGAAACTAAATAAATGCTATAGAGCACAGCAGTGTTGCGGCTGGATGTCTGTGTATGTGTGCACTGTGTAACCACAAGAAGACAGCTCAATTTCCTTAGGTACCGTTAACACAGGAGTGCTGATTGATTTGTTGTACCTCAAAAATATTCTCGATTGTCCATATTTCCAACATTTAAGATTCATCACACTAAAATTAGGTTTTATGTTTTTCCTTAAGTATTCTGAAGCATCCATCTGATTTTCTTTAAAGGGCTTTCACTGACAAAATGCTATGCTTCATGTTTTAATAGTTTCCTTAAAACAATATTGAATGGAAAAATGAAGCAAATATTCTTTACCTGTTTTATAATTTCTTTTAGTATAATAATTTCCTGAGATGGCAAACACATGCAACTTTTTTTTCCTGATACTGGGCATTAAACCTAGGGGCATTCTACCTCCACGCTACACCCTCAGCCCTTTTTATTTTTCATTTTGAAACAGGGTCTCACTAAGTTACTGAGGCTGGCCTCGAACCTGCGATCCTCCTGTCTCAGACTCCCAGACAGGCATGCGCCACCTAGTCCAGTTTAGTTGCAACCTTTTATAAAATGTCATGTTGAGAAGGATTCTGAAGCTAAGTGCGGCATTGAGAGCAGGGCATCATGCTGTATTAGGAAGGACTGATTAAGAAGGAAGGCATATTTGTAGACCCAGAGTCCTGCCTGCTGCTGAATTCTTTAATGGTCTCAGTGTAATGGTTGAGTACTTAGTCTTCCTTGCAAAGAGATGTTATCACAAAGAAAAACTGTGTATGTTAAGCTAAATACATAAATCTAGTGTCTTTTCTTCTCCAGAATGTTGGAGAAAGCCTATAAGACATGATACAGAAATAAGAGTTTTAAATCTAATTCTGTATTTTTAAAAAATATTACCGTAATACATACTCTGTTGAAATAATAAAATATATAAATAAGTCAAAAGGATAACACAAAGACTAATCATAAACTCACCATCTGGAGAAGGGCAGTGCTAAATATTGGGTAAGTTCCAGACTGATTTCTATTCAGATGTTTAACATAAATTGGATCAAAGTGTACTTTTTTTTTGTACTGGGAATTGAATTCAGGGACATTCTACCTCCAAACTACACCCTTGGTCCTTTTTTTTTTTAATTTTGAAACAGGGTCTTACTAAGTTGCTGAGGGCATCGTTACAAGGCTGGCCTCAAACCTGCAATCCTCCTATCTCAGCCTCAAGTACCTAGATTACAGGCGTGTGCCAGCACCCCCGGCTATAGTGTGCATTTTTAAACCTGTCCTTTCCATTTAAGGCTTATCAGTATGGTCATCTGTCCACGTCAAAAGAAATGAACTTTCTATGCCATCATTTTAAATAACTGTCCAGTTTTCTACTGCATGGTTATACATAACTTAATTTCATTGGTGGTTTCTAATTTTTCACTTGTTACAAATAGTACTATGAAGAACATTCTATAGATGAATCTTTGTACATATTCCTAAATATTTTGTTACAATATGGTCACAATATGGAATTAAGGGTCAAAAATGTGTATTGATTTAATAGTTTAAACATTACAAAACTCCCAGAAATTTCTCATTGGGTAGACCATTTTCCCACACAACTTGCAACGTCCATAGATAAATAAATTTTCTTATGGCTTCATGGAATCAACTGCGACTTCTTCTCATAAACATCCCCCTTCCGTGTGACAAATGCCTGGGCTCCAGCAGCTACTGTGACAGTCCTGACCTCTGCCTCACTAACGGCTCCGGACTTTTCTTTGCTTTTTTCCTGGCACAAAGAGAACATGCCCTGTGAAGTGTCTACGTCACACACTGAGCCTTTAAAGTAAATATTTTGCCAGGGAAATCGAAGAACCGGAAGAAGAGAACCAAAGGAAGGAGGGAGGGCAGTCCCTAGCGCTCCAGTACTTTCCAAAGGAGCCTCTGGGTACTGACTGTGTTTATCTAACAGACCAAAGGTATTAAATATTAACCAAGCTATTGTTCGGGTGATGAAATCTTGGTAGCTCCCTATTGGAAATTGGAAAAAAAAAAACTGCCTATTTTCTCAAAGCTGCCATGGAGAAGCCAGCTACCGCAGTCATCTGGCCAGTCAGAGGAAAACCTGCTCAGGAATTCTGCCCAGTCTAGGCGCCAAGGCCCGGCTTCCTTCACAGCAGGTAGCTTCAGGTTGTTGCCAGGAATTTCTACTTGCTCTGCAAAAAGACCAGCACCTTGGCATGTCCCAAGTGCTGATGTGTAACATTTTAATACTTCAGTTTTATGTAGACTTAAGTTTACTCTGCTTCTACAGAGAGCAGGTCAGATGTCCATTGGTTATCATCTCTAGAGTTATTCTAAGACTGGCTAAACCCACTGACTAATTTAAGTCTATCTGTATCTATTAAGAATAGAATCAGACCCAGGCATGGTGGCGCATGCTTGTAATCCCAGTACTTGGGAGGCTGAGACCAGAGGATCCAGGTTCGCGGCCAGCCTCAGCTACTTAGTGATGCCCTCTGCAACTGAGACCCTGTTTCAAAATAAAGAATAAAAAATAGAGCTGGGGGTGGCCCTTGGAGGTAGAATACCCCTGGGTTCCATCCCTAGTACTGCAAAAAAAGAAAAAATAGAATCAGAAATGTGTGCAAAAATTACATACAGTGCTGGTCATTGAAGCACACCTAGAATATGAAAGTAAACAAAACAACCCAAATATTCAATAATACAGTGATTAAAATAATAGGATATTGGTAGGGTTCAATAGGTTATTATTGAATAGGATGATTATTGCTGTAATAATTTTGAAGAATTTTATTGAATAGGGTTATTATTTCTGATTTTGAAGCATTTTATGCAAGGGAAAATACTAATGACATAATGATAATGAAACTAGTAAAACGTAAGAGTATAAGCTGATTTATTCACAGTTTTAATACTTTCTAATAAAAAGTGCCACTGGGAGAGAAAGATGGACCTTATTTCTTGGAATTCCTCATACCAGGCTGTCATGAAAATATTACAGTTAGCCTTGCAAATATTTCACTGCCCTTGTAACTTTTTTTGTGTGTGTATACGGTACTGGGGATTGAACCCAGGAACATTCTACCTCTGAGCTACACCCCCAACTCTATTTTATTTATTTATTTTTCATTTTGAAACAAGGCCTAAGTTGCTGAGGCTGGCCTCGAACCTGCAATCCTCCTGTCTCAGCTTCCCAAGTACTGGGATTACAAGTGTGTGCCACCACACCTGGCTTTTCTGCCTTTGAAACTCTGTGGTTGAAGAGACATAACTCTACCAGGAAAACATCAATAACATATCTTGTCCTGGGATTTACAGGACAAAACAGGGGAAACCATTTACATGACTCATAAACTTTTTGAGAACTTAATGTAAAGTTGTTTTATCCAGTTAGAAAAGTAGGGCCCCATAAACCAGTTTTAGAAGAATGTATTACTTTGTGTTATGAGGGCTGAAGAGTGACTAATTAACCAGGGTAATAACTCATGGTGTGACTGGACAGGTCATTGTGTGCTCTGTCTTAGCATCTCTATCAGAAAATGAGCAGTGCACAAATACTTGCTCTCTTATTTTCAGGAAGTAATATCATATGATTCAATGATATAAAATAGTTCTTTTGTAGATATTATTAACTAGCAGCTTCATTTCTACTCAAAAAAAGGAGATGACTATCAGCTCTTGTACTATAGCCGTATGATTTCAACCAGCTTATAACTAGCCAGTTGAACCAGCAGACTTATAAACTTTCTTGCCTTTCACCAGGGTCTGACCAAGCAAGCCTTCATTTCGAAGCATGTTATTTCGTGTGTGTGACTGTGTTACATCATGCTGTCTTAGTCACATTCAGCTTCACGGCAGAGGTTAGGTAAATCCTAAGCTAGCTTGTCACTTCCGACCACATGCATACCATTTAGGACACGTTCCTTCAGTGCTCACAGGTGCCTATGGGAGTAAACCCCATAATAGAACCAGATAAGTAACTGGAATGTTCCATCATGCCCTCCAGCTCGTGCCAAGAGGCACCAATCTTCTTGGAGTATGACAGTTCAGAAAGATTATACAAATTATGAGCTCAGTTCAAAGGACGTTGGCATTGCTTCTAGAACAGGGTGGGGAGATAACAGCAGCTAGCCAGGGCACAGATGCCAACAGGACCAGAGTTGTAGAGTCACTGCTGAACCGGCTCATGGATCTGCCTCTGTCCTCTGGACCTTAATCCAAGCATGCCAGATGGGACAGGGATAGAATGAGCAGAGGGATCCAAACAAAATGTGGTTTCTACTGGAAGAAAAATCAGTACAACACCTCCAGAACAAACCCACAAGCGTCTGCGAACATCAGTCAACAGGATCCACCCTGTGATGAATGACTTTAAGCATCTTTTGCAATGTCCCCTCCCTGTCTGAGGACTCCTGGTTTCCCTCGGGAGACACTCACAAGTGAAAACTGTCAAACCCTGTCAAACATCTGTACCACCCAGGAAGGAACCTGCTCCTAGAGATGGGCCAGGTGCCGCTGATGATGTTAACCAAAGCCGAAGGGCGAGCAGGACCCCTGGAGGAAGAAAGTCAACAAAGGCTGTAATAGGATTCCAAGAAATTGTAGGTCTCAGCAGGAAAGTCATGGAAGACTCCTCCTCCCTAAAACTATTTGTTACTAATTAATAGAAACGCATAATCACTTTTAGAAAGATGACTACAATAACAAGAATAAAAAACTCAAAACACCACGGAGTGTGGGTAGCACCATAATGGAGATCTCTCCTTCATTTTGCTTACTCTCGACCTATTTTATTTTAGTGCCACGTCAGCTTTCCTTGCAGATTTAAGCTGTTTTCTTGCTTTCTTCCTCTCCATTTTCTCTTTTTCTTCATTTCTTTCTCTTACCACCTACTCTTTCGTATTCCTTTAAAATAGGCCATTGGTTAAATGTAAAATAGAATTTTCCTCCTCCTCCTCGTCTTTCTCCTCCTCTTTCTGCTTCTTCTTCTTCTTCATGTGTGTTACTAGGAATTGAACCCAGGGGCATTCTACCTCTAAGCTACACCCCCAGCCCCATTTTATTTTTCATTTTGAAACAAGATCTTACTGAGTTGCTGAGGGTCTCGCTAAGTTGCTGAAGCTAGCGGCAAACCTGCGATCCTCCTGTCTCAGCCTCCCAAGTACTAGGATTAGAGGCATGCACCACCACCCCCGGCTCTTCCTTACTTTTATGCCAAATAATGATATGCAAGAGTAAAATTTTGTTTAGGCAGCTCTAGAAAATGTGTTGTCCCTTTTCGTTGTTGATTAAAATATGTATATTTATTTCCAGCCTCTACTACAGATAGAAAAGACACATTCTTCCATAGACTTTTGGGGAGTTCAGAATAAGTTAGTGATGTAAACACACAATTGTAGCCATTACAAATGAGAAACCTTTTGTTTTAGAGTGAAGGCAACTAAGGGAATCGAGCACAGATTTTTCGTGCCTCCACCGCCAAGGGAATCTGGCCTTCATTGAATGAATGTCAAAATAAATAAGAGACTAAGTGCAGGAATGCAAAGGATTACTCTGTGCACCTGGAAAGCCAAATCTAACACAAGCTGTCATTGAAGGAGGGGTGAGAAAAAGAGGAGACCAACTGCTGTGCTTCCTATAACTTAAAGCAACGCAGTGCCTTGGAAAGAATGAAGAACCTCTTCTTTTCAGGAATTTGAATCATGCCAAAATATATACGCAAGACATGAATGCTACAAGTGACTGTGGCCAAATGACTCTATAGCATGTGTAAAAAGAATGTTAGAGCAAACCACAAACACACAGGAGCATTTGTTGGACCTCTGCAACACGGTCGGGGTGCCTGGAGGAAATAGCACTGGAACGGAAGTCTATTGGGTTCAATAGACTTGAACACAATGGGGTCAACCGTGGGTTCGATCTCCAGTACAGAAGAAGAAAAAGAAGACAAAGAAAGAGAAGGAAGAGGAGGAGGAGGAGGAGGAGGAGGAGGAGGAGGAGGAGGAGAAGGAGGAGGAGGAGGAGGAGGAGGAGAAGGAGAAGGAGAAGAAGGAGACAAAGGAGACGAAGGAGAAGAAGGGGAGGAGGGAAGAGGGGAGGAGGGGAGGAGGAGGAGGAGCAACAACAGGAGTAACAGCAGCAGCAGCAGCAGCAACAAATGAGATTTGAACACAATAGTAACTAAATAGCACTACATTCTAGCGTCACCAGTGTCGCATCCTGGCCATGTGGCCCTGATCAAGCCACTGAGTTTTAGCCTCCGCTTCTACATGTGAATAGTGGTGGGCCAGCATGTGTCCAGGTATTGCTGAGAGTACAGCTGAGACAATCACAGTGAAAGCACTTTGCCTGACGTAAAGTCTGAATTTATGCAAACTATCATTATCAACGCCATTTCCACTGCAAGGAGCAACGTGGTCAAGCCAGAGAGAGGCTCGCTGCTCAGAAGCTCACGATTTACTTAGAAAAACAAAACATAAATCCATGAAAATGTAATAGCAATTTACTGGCAGGCACTTTTATAAATACTTAGACATACTGACTTGTTTAATCACTGTAATAATAAGACAGGCATCATTACTCTATATACTCTACATTTTATATATTAACAATGGCTATTATAATTACCATTTAACAAGGGAGGAAACTACAGCAAGGAAATTTAAAGTAACTTATCCCAAGTCACAGGTAGTAAGGTGACAGAAATGAGATTTGAAGCTGGGTGTGGCGGTGCATGCCTGTAATCCCAGTACTTGGGAGGCTGAAACAGGAGGATAGCAGGTTCGAGGCCAGCTTCAGCAACTTAGAGAGACTCTCAGTAAACCTAGTGAGACCTTGATTCAAAACAAAAAATATAAAGGGCCCGGGGTATAGCTCAGAGGTAGAACACTGTTGTGTTCAATCTCTAGTACCAAAAAAGAAAAAGAAAGAAGAAGAAGAAGGAGGAGGAGGGGAAGAGGGGGAGGAGGAGGAGGAGGAGGAGAAGTGACGAAAATAACAGCAGCAGCAACAAATGAGATTTGAACACAGGGGTAAAGAGAAAGAGACAAGGAGAGGGACAGGAGAAGAGAAAGAAGAGGAAGGGGAGAAAAAGAAAAATAAAAGAAAATGAGATTATAAATTTTGTTTCACATTTTATGTTATTAAAGGAGACATTGAATTACCCAACAATTATTGAAAATGCATTAACAATATTCTCAGGAAAACCAAGAGATTCTAGAACTACTTCTCTGCCCTTACAGAATTTAATGAATTATGAAGCTTTTTTTAAAATGAAATGGTGGGGTATAGGTATCTGACACAAGACATTTTGCATAAAGGAAAAAATGGAGTTGTTTTCTTTTTTCCTTCGCTGTTATCTCCAAACTTGTCTAGGCAAAAAATAAGAATGAGAATTCCCTGGGCTAAGGAGGAAAAATATGCTTGGGAAACAGGAGGGGTGAAAATGTTATAAATAATTAGCTAATTAACTTTTTAAATGTTCTTACTCAATACTAATGCAAAAAACTTTGAAAATTCCTCGATGTGGTAAGATTGCCTCCTGACACCTGCAGACATTTCTTGTGTGCAGCACCTCAAAAAAAAAGTCACACCCTACTCCTTTCCTGACATTCCAGAAAAGCTTGCAATCCACCCACAGTGTGCATGACACCGTCCTACAAAATTTTCCCCCGCACGTGTGCCATTTGCCCAGGAGGTCGAACAAGGATTCTTCCACCAGCTTCCTCCTTCCCTCAGCGCCTGCAGCTTGATGATTGCTGATCATCTCGGTCTTGCCTTGCTTGTGACCTACTTATCATTTCCTGCATACCAAGAAGAGACTTGAATTTGGAATAGAAAGTAATCTGTCAGCATCTAGTCCCGGTGTGTGCTTCAGAACTTGAACTCTATCCAGTCCCCAGGACTGACTAAGAGCAGCTTAGCAAGATCACACTTGAACCATCTCATCCTCTTCTCCGACGCCCTGAGAATGATGCTCACAGAGAAACTCAGCGAGAGATTCCAGACCAGCATCTCAAAACCAACCCGCCAGGGCTGCAACTGAGATGCAGGAGGAAAAGCCAGTGGGATTCGAGACGAGGATATGGAGGGGAGGAGGGTGGATAGACGTTGCCTAGAAAGGAGAATGCAAAACACATGTCAGCCTCCAGTCGCACAAAGCCCAGAGTGAGGGGGAAAGAGACTGATCATGCTTCTCTCCCTGAGAGCCTTCCGCCCTTCTTGGAGCCATGTCTTCTGATCCCAGGGTCTTCCCCGGTGGATCTCCCCTACTCCTGAGGTAGCTCCAGCCCACCACTGCTATTAGATGTCCATATCCTATTTATCGCTCAAGATGTCATTCCAAAGCTACTTTTCCAGGGCAATTCCTATAATCAGAGGAAGTGGTGCACTCCCGTGGGGCCATTGCTTTTCACACCACATAGTCACCTGTATCGCCCTGTCCTTGTCTGTTTGGCACCTTGCAGAGGGGGCTCAGAGGGTCGAGGATATGCGCCAGGTGAACGAAGCAGGTGCAGTCACCTCTGATGACGCCCACCCCCATTTCCCAGCCCTATTAGTCACTCATTCTGTCCCACGCTTCATCTCTAACTCATTTCCTCTCTCCCACCTCCCTTCTCCTGGTCTCGGGTCTCAGAACTTGATGTCTCCATTGATATAGTAAGTGGCCTCCTCCAGTCACAGCATAAAAGAATATTAGCATCAAGAAATTTTTTCTCCACTCTTCTACCAGTTGGTTCCCCAGTGAAGAAAAAGATGTTAGCAGATCAGTCCACCTTCCCCCAGGGAGCTGTCTTTGACACAAGCAAGATCATTTTGTAGGAGCTAGATATGAGGAGAAGTCAATGAAAAAGAAAGGTAGCTGGGTATGGTGGCACATGCCTGCAAACCCAGTACTTGAAAGGCTGAGACAGGAGGATTGCAAGTTTGAGATCAGCTTCAGTGACTTTAACGATACTTTCAGCAACCTAGCTAGACCCTGTTTCAAAACAAAATACAAAAAGGGCTGGCGGTATAGCTCGGAGGTAGAATTCCACTGGGTTCAATCCCAGGAAAAAAGGAAGGAAGGAAGGAAGGGAGGGAGGGAGGGAGGGAGGGAGGGAGGGAGGAAGGAAGGAAGGAAGGAAGAAAGGAAGGAAGGGAGGGAGGGAGATGATTGTGGAATTACATAAGGAGAATGAGGAAAAGAGATTTTGCAGGGCAGCAATCATGTTTGAAGTTTTAGAGGAAGAAAGAAACTGGTGAAAGTTTTTGATAAATGACACACTATGGAAAAAACTTGCACTATTGCTACAAGAAATCCTTTATGAAGGTGACATTTATTCTTGAGAACTTTGTATTTGGATTCCTAGATTTTTCAATGTCTTGCTGGCTAAGCCTAGATCACAAAATATCTTGGCCTTATGCTGGCTACAGTACTCAGGATCATAGAATCATAAAATGCAAGAAAACTGCACCACATTTAACCCTCAAATATTAATAAGAAAGCCAAAGTGCACAAATCTCAGGTGACATATGCAAAGGTCTATCATAAATTTTGGGCAGCCTGGACCAGAAGTCACCCTGCCCAACCAATGAGTCTTGCTGCTCTACTAACTGAAGAATCCTCTAAAATCAGCCTTTGCCTATCTTAACCCATCGCCTGCAAAAAGAAATTCCAACATCACAAATAAGAAGCCACATAGCAAGACATACAAAAATACTAAACGAATAGACATTACAAAAATAAAAATGGACAGAGCTTAACAGCTCTTTGATAGCTCCAGTTTGGCATTAGGACCTTCATAGATCTGCCACGTCCTCTCAAACTGTAACCTCCGTTGAAGTAGGATTGGCCTCCTTCGTCATAATGTAAGCTATTAACTATTGAGTTCTCTGTGTAGCATTTTATTTATATATGCACAATTGTTTGGGTACATATTTCTATACCTCTCCGAGATAAGAGTCCTGGAAAATTAAGTAGCTTGCCAAAGTCACCCAAGTAATAATGTCACAGCTGGGATGTGCACCCTGATCATTCCACTTCTACTCTGTCATCTGTTCTCCCATATTGGCCACAGAGGGAGATAGATGAGGGCTACTGGATTCTAAGAACCATGGTAAGCACCCTTCAAGTTCACAGGCTAGAACTGGAAATTCAATATTGACCTGTCTTCTTCCAAAACCCAAGCTTCTTCAACTGCTTGGTTTGATATCCAGCCTCTGACCCTGCTTCTCTGCTACCCCATAACTTTTCCCAATCCCCCACGGCATTGCTGGAGATCTTTCTTGATGTTTTTCCTCACTCTCCTTGCTTTCTAATTGTTTATCACTTACTTAAGTTTGCTACAATATTTATAAACTGAAGGATTATTAGCCTAAATTTGTAGATGCCTAAGGAACCTTAGAGATGAGCTTCAAGATGCTTAACAAACCAGGGAAGGCAGGCCACAGTTTGTATCAGAACCTTCAAGGAATCCATCCATTACTCCAAAGAGTTGAAGAATCACTTCTGCAAATCCTTGGGTGCTCTGAAAAAAAAATGTTCTTATTCCTTTATTTTCATTTCCAACATGCAGAGGACTTTGCTCAGAGTCTTTTCTGTAATATGAAACGGGCCCCAAATTACCCTCCATTGTCTCCTCGGGACAGAGTTACAGGATTCCTATTATTGGGCATGGTGAATTCCCAGCCTTGACACTTCCCGTTTTCCCATAATCCTTGTTCAAATAATCATGCTGTGCAGCCTGGTCACTCCTCCTTAGGAAATCTGAAAATTATTCCCAGGCCCTTTATCTCACGACTTCCCCACTCTGCCCGATCAAGCAGGTTGATTCCTGATGCCGGGCCCAGAGCCAATCAGTTCTCTTTTCTAAAAATTCCCCCAAAGAAAAGCCCACACCTATTGAGAAATGTAAAGAATGCGGACCTATTTTATTCCTGTGTATTTTTTATCAGTTCCGAGCTTCAAGTTAGACATGTGAAATTGGTTTGGAGGGAGGGGAGTGGAACGTCCTAATCTACAGCAAGATTTCAATTCTGTGAGTGACTTTGGAACTCATTCATCCAACTCAACATACGAGTCAGTCTAACACCTCAGAATATTATCAAAGTCTTAAAATTAGAGATTTTTTTTCCAAACCATTCTGTGTCACCAATTTTAAGACACACACATGCTCCTTTCTCACTTGAGTCAGCATTTTTCTAATTCTATATACCAAAGCTTCACAGCCATGTGGACAGGAACATGTAGATACATCGTCTATGAACAATGTTCCTGGCTATGAGCCTAAACTAGATAAGAGAGGTCAAATATGCGTACTTACCTGTTTAGCACCCAGTCTGAAAACATTTGTGCTTCCAAGAAAGAAAAAAGTAAATAATGGACCAAGTTATGCTCACATCTTAGTGTTCCCCACTCTTTTGTGGACACCATTGTCATGGGAGATAGTCAAAGTCCATCTTGGGTGGTCCTGAGATCAATCGAATTCACTAAATGCTTTACTGATGCTTTCTTCAGAGGCATTTGTACACTCAGGTTTATTTTAGTATCTCCAAAAGGAGAACATAATCCATTTCCCAAACATATTTGATTACAGAATAGCCTTTTTGCTCTTTTAACAGATTGTCTATAGTTATCTTCTGAAAATACTATTTAGGAAACAGTGAGGTGAGGTAGTGTTTCTTTAATCCATCTCCAAACTTAAAAATGGGTCCTTAAAATGCAGCAACACTGTGCCCCGAGGTGGGGATCCAGGTGTCCCAGTCATGCAAAGGAGGCTGTGGGGCTAGGGACCAGGCAGGCCAGACAGACAAAAGGAGAATAATGTGTGGAAATGTGATTTCTGCTTTCAGTAAATTCACACTCTATGGCAAATCATTCGTGTGTGTGTGTGTGTGTGTGTGTGTGGTGCAGGGGATTGAACCCAGGGGCATTCTACCTCTGAGCTAGACCCCTAGTCCTATTTTATTTTGAAACAGGGTCTCATTAAGTTGCCGAGGGCCTCACTAAGCTGTTGAGGCTGGCCTCAAATCTGCGATCCTCCTGTCTCAGCCTCCTAAGTACTGGGATTACAGGTGTGCGCCATTGTGCCCAGCTCCAGTTCATTCTTTTCAAAGGGGCAGCGTCACCTACTCTTCCGTTCCACCCAGACCACAACCATTGCGTGTGTTACTGCTCAGCTGGTCCACTCCTCCCCTTTCCATAGAGTCAGTCATCAAAAATAGTGGCATGTCCATACAGTGGAATATTGGTGGCAAAAGAAAAGTACTGGTACATGCTGCAACATAGATGAACCCCAGAAATGTCATGCCAAGTTGAAAAAAAGCCGACACAAAAGACTATGCTGTAGAAATCCACTGAGTGTGAAATGTCCAGGGCAGGCAAATCCACAGAGACAGAAGTTAGAGCGGCGCTTGCAGGAGGTGGAGGTGAGGACAGGGTTGGGAGTGACTGCCAGGGCTCATGGGGTATCTTTTGTAGGGGCACAGAAATGGTCTAAAATTAGGTTGTGATGATGTGGCATGATCCCGTGAATATACTAAAAAATACTGAGAGCCAGGCGTTGTGGCATATGCTTATAATCTCAGTACTTGGGAGGCTGAGACAGGAAGATGACAGGGTCACAGACAGCCTCAGCAACTTAGTGAGAACCTGTTTCAAAATAAAAGAATAAAATAGGGCTGGGAATGTAGCTTGGAGAGAGAATGACCCTGAGTTCCATCCCCAGTACCACCAAAAAAAAAAAATACTGAGTAGTATACTTCAAGTAGAATGTGAATTCAATTTTTTTGTTTTGTTTTGTTTGTTTCTTTCTTGGGTTTTTTTTTTTTTTCAGAACTGGGGATTGAACCCAGGGGCATTCTACCTCTGAAAAACACCTCCAGCTCTACGTTTTATTCTTTATTTTGAGACAGGGTCTCACTAAGTTGCGGAGGGCCTCACTAAGTAGCTGAGGCTGGCCAGGAACCTGCGATCCTCCTGTCTCAGCCTCCCAAGTACTGGGATTACAAGCGTGCACCACCATGCCCGGCTTGAATTCAATTTTAATAAAGCTATTATTTTAAAAAAAAAAAGAAGGCCCCTGGGAAGCTCCTGCATGCAGGGCTCACCCTGGGACAGCAGACGCATCGGCCTCCATGCCCGGGACAAGGGAACCTTCCCTTCCCTTCTGGCTCTTCATCTTCTCTTTTTCTCCTGATGGCACATCTCCCCTGTGTAAAGCAACCCTTTTTCTGTCACTTCCCTCCTTCCTGCTACATGCACAGCACCCCACTTCGTTTTTGTCTTGTTTTGGGATGGGTACTGGGGATTGAGCCCAGGTCCTCACACATGCGGCATGCCAGTGGGTTGTGAGAAGGAAATGGCTCTCTCATGATCTGATTCCTGAGCCTCGTCCAAGTCCTTTATCAAACTGACACCCCTTTTGGGGTAAGTCACCAAAAACTCTGAATTGGGAGAAAGCAGTGCCCTTCCAACTCTATTCCCGTGACCCCAAATGAAAATAAAGTGACTTGCTAACGATTGTCCCTGAAGCCAGCTGCTGTGTCCTGGGTGCGGGTGCCATATTTGTCCTGGGACCATGTTGGCTTCTGGGTAGCCTGGAATCTGGGAATGATGGCTACTGCTATGTGCCAGGTATCTGCTGGGTCATCTCTTCTTTAGAAAATCACATTTATTTATTTATTTATTTATTTATTTATTTATTTATTCATTCATTCATCAGTACTAGGGATTGAACCCAGGGCATTCTACCTCTGAGCTACCCCCCCAGCTCTATTTTTTATTCTTTATTTTGAAACAGGGTCTCACTAAGTTGCAGAGGGCCTCACTAAGTTGCAGAGGGCCTCACTAAGTAGCTGAGGCTGGCCGCGAACCTGAGATCCTCCTGTCTCAGCCTCCCAAGTACTGGGATTACAAGCGTGCACCGCCATGCCCGGCTTTGAAAATCACATTTTTTTAAAGTCGTTTTGTAGAACAAAATAATTAAAATTTAAAGATAAATATAAAGAAGCTCTGACTCCTAAGAACTATCAAGGTCTTGAAAAAACAAGGAAAGGCAGAGACACTGTCACAGACCAGCGAGGACGGAGGAGATAAGACAGTCAAGTAGAACTAGGTCACCTGGAGAGGTCCTCAGACAGAGCAAGGGCACTAGTAGGAAGCTAGTGAGAGCCCCGGCAGTCATTGTACCCCGCCAGTGTGATCCCCAGTCACAACGAATGCTCCGTGGTTATGTAAGTTGCCCACAGTAGAGGGAGCTGGGCAAAACACACACAGAAGCCCTCTGAGCTATCTCTGCAACTTTTCTGTGAGCCTAAAATTATTCCAAAATAAAGAGTGAAATTTGAGATAAATAAAATCTCTATGCACAAACATGAGCCCAGTCAGAGCAGAACTGTGATGATATCTTTTTAGCTTCATCTGGTCATTTCTCCTATTTCTCAGGAAAGAATTCAGTGTTCATAGGCCTTCTCCACAGTCAGATGCAAGAGCCAGTTCTTCCTCTAGCTGGCTCTCAGCGCCCCGCGGGAGCCCTCTCTGCAGCCTCATCCTTCTCTTCTTCTCTCCATCCCGTGAAAGATGTCCTGTCTTTTCTTTTTCCTTGCAGAAATTCCACCCCAGAAAGAACCCAGAGAACACTGAGACACCGCAATCTTTAGATTTCCTTTGAGTGGTGATCTAGTTTCTGGGGTGACTCCTGATCACTTCTAACTCCTATGTGCATGTGTACATGCATGCACACACACACGCACACACGCGCACACACACACACCTTTGAGCAAGAGCTATTTAATACTGAAAACATTGTATAATCCCATCTGCAGCATCTTCTGAAGGTGAGACCACCCTCCAACAACCTACAGCCTTGGGACAGAAACCATGAACAAAGAGAGACATATTCTCCTACTTTTTTCTGTTCAAGCAAACAGCTTGTTTGAAGTGATTCAAAGTAAAGAATAACTGAAAATGAATCACATGGACAGAGACCGCTCCCGTCAGCACACAGGCAGGAAGCAAACATGGAACCCAAACAGGCAGATGTCAGCAGTTGTCTTTTTGTTACAAGAAAGACCTTTACAGTTAGCTTCGCCTTTCCCACAAGTTTCAAGGCATGAGAGGGAATTTTCCCAGCTTGTATCAGAACAGGCAAAACAATGGTGAGGATAAAATGTGAACATCAGTATTTCCTGGAGGTCATCCTTGACGGCCTTCATACTCCTGTACCAGAACATCGAAAAAGCTAGGAACAGAGGAAACTCCCATGATTCCAGGAAGAACAGAAATGAAAGATTGCAAATCGATATGAGACAGATGAGAGGCCAATGACTTTTTCATGATTAGTGGGAATGATACACAATTCCAGGACTTTGACTTTAAAAATTAAGAAATGGAGCCAGGCACGATGGCCCGCACTGTAATCCCAGTACTTGAGAGGCTGAGATAGGAGGATTGCAGGTTTGAGGCCAGCCTCAGCAACTTAGCCAGACCCTCAGCAACTTAGCAAGACCCTGTTTCCAAATAAAAAATAAAAAGGGCTGGGGGTATAGCTCAGAGGTAGAATGCCCCTGGGTTCAATCGCTAGTACTCACCCCCCCAAATTAAGAAATGAAGACAACAGACTTGTCATTTACTCCCCTATATTCTTTGCCTCTCTTTTAAAACTGGCTTACCTAGATCTGCAGAGAGTCTAAGGTGAATTTATTTATTTATTTATTTATTTTTTGCGATACCGGGGATTGAAAGCAGGGGCGTTCTACCTCCGCGCTACACCCCCGGCCCTATTTTTTTATGCTTTTATATTTGAAACCGGGTCTTACGAAGTTGCGGAGGGCCTCACTAGGTAGAGAGAGAGAGAGAGAGAGAGAGGAGAGAGAGATAGATTGCGCGCTGAGGTTGGCCGCGAACCCGGATCCTCCAGTCTCCGCCTCCCAAAGTACTGGGATTACAAGCATGCGCCACCACCCCCAGCTTAAGGTGAATTTAAATGTGGAAAAAACATCTACTATGAAAGGTGACCTACTTTAGGCTCAGTGACATTTTCCTAGACACTTGGAGGTTGTCTAGCACAAACACTCATGTTTCCCACAGTGCAATGGGGCCCAGAGCTGTTGAGTAACTTTTCCATGTGAGTTATCTAGAGAGCAGAGGGCCAGGACCCCGATCCGGGTCTTCTAATGCTAGAGCTGGTCTTTCATGTACCCCACAAACTCCTTTCTGCTTCTTTTACTTGAGGCAAAAAAAAAAAACGGTAAAATGTTAGAGTATAGAGAAAGAGTTAAATAATTCATCATGATTTTCAAAGAAAGGGATCATAATCAAAAGAAGACTAAAAGGGAAACCTAAGATAATGTTTATCTGTTATTGAAAAGCCACTGTTTAATTATTATGGTATAAACTACTTATTTTACACTTTTGGGTTCTGAAAAAAACATGCTTTTCAAATCAAGATCACATTCCTTAAACATTCATTAAAAATAACAATAAAGATCACATTCCTATGAGAGCTGAGATCCTGTTCCCTCAGCAACCTTCGTCCCCCTTAGTATTAGTCCCTTTAGTATTAAAGGCTAGCTGGGCATGCAGAGTCAATAGGTGTCAGAATACCTATTGGGGGAACTGCTTTTTAAGCCAAATATCGTGAGTGGGTGAACTCACCATAAGCAAAGACAGGGAAACAAAAGAGAAGGTTCAAGTGCTTTGCATTAAAAATCAACAGAACCTGGCTATGAGGACAGAGTAGGGGAAGGAGAAGAGCGTGACCATATGAACACACCCTAGCCAGGGTGTGCAGACACCACCGACCCTGGGGGAAGAAAGACAACAGACCTAGCAGAACCCCACCTGCCGACCTTTGGAGTTACAGTCTGAGGAGCAGCGCAGTCCCTGCGCCACACACACGCATGACGATTTGGTGAGTGAGAGATGGCTTGGGGTTGGGCCAACGAGGAGGGCTGTGTGGTTTCCAGGTCTGAGCCAGAGCACTGAGGACAAACTTCACTCATACTACATGATCTGGTCACACAGGCCAAGGAGGAAATCACACTTTGGGCATTGTCGCTCTTACTCTAGAGAGCCCAAGGAGGCCATACCTGGAGGAGGACCTCGATAATGAACCACGTCCCACAGAGGCCTTCGCCAAGTAGTGGAGAAACTTTAAAGAGGAGACTGGAAGAGGGAGCCAAGATGGCGTCAGAGGGAAACAGCATGTCCCAGGGGCTCTGAGACTTAGAACTCGTCCATCGTGAACATAGCTTCTTAACAAGGGAAGAAAAGCAGTGAAAAATACAATGAAACAACGAAAAATTGAAACAGGACAAAATCCGACCCAGAAGAGAGAGAAGTCTGAAAGAGCTCCACGCGCTCACCTGTGGGACCGCGGCGGCGGTGATAGCTGTGGTGGCTGCGGTGACACCTTCTCAGCTAAGTCGATCTGGGGCTGATGAAAGACAATGCCACGGCTCCCAGAGACCGCCAGCATAGGAACCAGCGACCTGTGAAGCCATCATCAGCAAGTGGACAGAACCTTGCTCCATGAGCATCAAACACCTGACAGTCCAGCCCGCCTGACCAGATCTCTGCAAAGGAGACTGCGCCCACCTCCTCATCCAGGGACCCAAGGCACCGGACCGTAAGTTAATAGCGAGTGTCCCAGCAGGAGACCACCCAGCACGGCCACTGGGACTCCTGTGACAAGCAGAGTCTAAGACTTCACAGTTCACCCCTGCAGAGGGGGCGAGGGGATGGCTGTCAGACACAGCAGAGAAGTGAATTAAGCCTGGAGGTAGAATGTTCCTGGGTTAAATTCCAAGTACCGCAAAAAAAAAAACAATGCCCGCAGAGCACACCCTGGAGAGACCCACAGTCCACAGGTCCACAGCGCCCTTGAAGGGTCTCCGGGGTCCCGGTGTTGGGGGAGAAATAACACAGCCAACCTAGTTACAAGCTTGGAAACTGATAGACTCGGGTCTGGTGGTGATCGGGGGCTGCAAGCACCAGTGCCAGAGACCAGCGAAGCAGCGGATATGCTCCTGGGACTGGAAAACTGACTCACCCATGCTCTAGGCCTGGAACTGTATAGTCACTCCCTGCCTGAGATTGGGCCTTGGGTGGAGAGCGGCTGCAGCGCCACCTAGGCCAGGCCACAGGTGGGGAGAACAAGAGCGCACCAGTGTTACACTTGTTCCCAAATACAGGCTGGCAACTCAACACCCCTTCTCCTAGCTGAGTTTATGCCTGGCATGCATGCATACTAGCGACTGACAGTACCTCACGAGCTCATAATAAGTAGATCAGAAGTGGGGTCCCAGAGGCCATCAAAACTCAGTGAGCCAAGCCACAAGCTCAAAACATGGCAATCGCTGGCTTTGCTGAGCCAAAGCTCCCTGGCCACAGAGGCCAGAGGTCAGTTCTCTGCAGCATCATGGGCTCACAATCAACAGAGAGCAGTAGTGGTTCTGGAGCAGCAAACCCCAACCAGCCGGCCACAGGTTTTGGACAGAACATTGTAATCTCTGGCCCTGTGAGATTGGGCTGGGGGAACAGGATGGCCTGAAGCCAATCAGAGACTCCTGATTGCCTGCACTGGAACTACATCTACTTAGAGGGGCCTGGGGGTCAAACTCAAAAGTTAGACTAAACAAGTCAGACTGGTGGAAGCAAATATTTACCCCCAGCATAGACCTTACTATAAAGAGAAAACAAATAGACACAGGACTCACACACAAATAGGAAGATGCCAAGACAACAGAAACACAAAACTGTGAACACTGAAAACATGAGAATGGGGAATAGCGAGGAAACAATAAACTCTCACAATTCAACAAGGGAGATTACCAATACTGACCTACAGGAAATGCAAGATGGAGAACTCCAAATTCTGATCTATAATATAATTAAAGGCCTCAAAGAAAGTGTACAGGAAATGAAGGAGGAAATTGAGGCTCTAAAAAAGAACCAGAAAGAGGCTTTGAACGAAATAAAGGAGTCAATAAATGAATCAAAGACTGCAATAGACATCAACTCTGGCAGGGTAGACCACATGGAAAACAGAGTATCACTCTTGGAAGACAGTTCAATCCCTAGTACCAAAACAAACAAACAACAACAAAAAACAAATCTGGGTGAAATTGGCAGAAGGCATCATGACAGTGTTAACTATAAGAATACATAAAATTAAAATATGAGTTATAATTAAAAATGCTATTCAAATAAACTTTAATACATGAATATTTTATTTGATGACAGGTTGAATTCCTCAAGAATTCCCCAAAAGGAAGCTTTTGCTTTGACCCGACATAATCCCTAGAGCTAAAACATTTGCCTTTTGGGGAGTTATGTCAGCCTGATAGTTTGCAAATATTGTCGGATCTTACGAGGTTTTCCCCCTGACTAAACAGGGTCCTCTGAGTCATATGCTTTGACCTATGTTAAAGGAAAAGTCGCTGTGGTTTGGCAGAATGGGGGACCCCAAAGATGTCTAGGTCCTAGTCCCTGAAACCCATGAATGTTACCTTACATGGCAAAAGAGACTTTGAAGATGTGATTAAGGATTTGAGATGAGAAGCTGGTCCTGGATTATCAAGAAGGTCCCTAAATACAATCATAAATGTCCTTATATGACGGAGCAGAGATCTGCCTACAGAGGAAGAAGTAGGGGATGTGGCCACAGGAGCCAAGGCTGGTGTCACGCAGGAGGCTGTGAGTCAAAGAAGCGAATTCTGACCTCAGACCTCCAGAAGGAGCGAGCCTGCTGAGACCTGGGCTTCCATCCACTGAGACTGATTTGGGCTTCTCACCTACAGAACTGCAGGGGAATGAACGTGTATTGTTTTAAGCCACCAGGTTTGTGGTTATGTGAAGCAGTGGCAAGAGGAAACCAATACAGGTGGTAAATGTGAGTAATTTCTTTGATCCCATATAAACTGTCCGGGTAAGTGTGGTGCAAGGGGGAGCCCCTCACCTCTAGTTTGGCCCCTCAGTGCTCTCGGAATCTGTTTGCATACTGCTCTAGAATGTCTTTCTCCACTGCTTTCCTGGGTACGCTAAAAACATTTCCAGGGCCTAAAGAATTTCCAAATTAATAAATGAGCCTAATGCTATTAATAATCATGTAAGAAAAATTTCCAAGCAATTTACTTTAGATATTCTTTTATTACATATGGTTATTCTTTATTATATGATGTCTTGATGAATGTATACATTGTGGAATGGCTAAATCAAGCCATTAAACATCTGTATTAACTCACACTCACATCATTTTTTGTGGTAAGAACAATTGAAATCCACTCCCTTGACAAGTCTTAAGAATACAATATTTAGCCGGGCGTGGTGGCACACACTTGTAATCCCAGTACTTGGGAGGCTGAGACAGGAGGATCCAGGTTCGTGGTCAGCCTCAGCTACTTAGCGAGGCCCCCAGCAACTTAGTGAGACCCTCTTTCGAAATAAAGAATAAAAAATAGGGCTGGGGGTATAGCTCGGAGGTAGAATGCCCCTGGGTTCAATTCCCAGTACCACAAAAAAAAGAATACAATACTTATAGTTATTAACTGCAGTCACCATGATGCACTATAATTCCTTGAACTTGTCCTTCCTGTCTAACCAAAATGTTGTGTCCTTTCACCAACACTCCCTACTAAGTCACGAATGAGTCAAACCCATCAACAGTGTTCAGCAATATTGATTCTTCCCATGAACATTAGCTAGAAAGGAACCTATGGTTTGAATATTTGTGTTTCCTCCAAATTCAAATGTTAAAACCTAGTTCCCACAGTGGTGGTCACAAGAGGTGGAGCCCGTGAGGGAGGTGATCAGGTCATGAGCGACCCCCGCCTGCCATGAATGGGATTAGTACCTTAATAAGACCCCAGAGCTAGCTAGTCCCTTCCGCCATGCGAGGACACAACAAGAAAACAAGAAGACACCATCCGTGAGAGACGGGGCCTCACCAGACACCAAACCTGCTCTGCGGGCACCTTGATCTTGGACTCCCAGCCTCCGAACTGTGAGAAATAAATGCCTGCTGTTCAGAAGCCACCCAGCTCATGGTCTTTGTTATAGCTGCTCAAATGGACTGAAACGAGGAACGTCACAAGTTAGCAGACTCTGAAGATTATGATTCCGGATCTTTCTTTTGAAACTCCGGTGTCAGATACACTACCTCTGGGAATGCGGCAGCATGTCCCAGTCGGTGAAAGGTGTGGAGCGTGACGCTGGACCAATCCTCGCTTCACAGCCCGTACTCTGATCTCCACTGTGTGACGCAGGCCTCCTTTAAGCCTGGCCATCCACAGCAGCCTGGAGGAGAGGGCTCTCCCTTCATGGACGACATGACCGTCACAGGCCACCTGAGCACTGGGCAATGTCAAGACGGCTCATTCCATCTCCTTGTCCTGTCGCTCATTAAATATAAATAGCTGAGTCGCAGAATCTCTGAAGAATGACAACAGATAAAGGCGTTTGTGAGAGGATAACAAGTCGATGAGACGGCACAGCACCCCTCTCCTTTCTCCATTTCCTATGAACACACTTGTGAGGTTCCCCCACTGTGTCTGAAGACAGTAGAAATTAATATCTTATTGATGGAGGAGGAGCGTGAGAGGACGGAAATGCTGACATTTCTTGGCATTTGAGAACGATGTGCATCAGAACGGGCCCACCAGTCTGGCTTTGTTCTGCTCACCACCCTTCATCTTATCATTACAAGGCATTTAAACGATGGCTCCTACTCCCACCCCAGTAAAAGCAAATACTGTCACTTTTCAAAACCAGTGGAGAAACTGAGGCAAGTGCCATTCTAACACCACAGAGCTGATTTCTAGCAACCATGACATCAATGTGCTTTATCCGCACTATTTTGCTTTGTCTTTCATTTTATAAATATATGTAGCACCCAACAGCAATGTCTCCATTTTTAAAGAATACCTCTTTCTTAAGACTTTAGCCATCTAGACTTTAACCTGTGGTTTTGCTGTCTGAAGCTGGTACCAAAGGCTGCAAGCTCTCTTCTTAAGTATTGGCTTTCCCCAGGGGGAAAAAAGGAATATGTTAGAGGCTGTGCAGACTTTTGAAATGCGTGGAGTCTATGAATCCCTGGAAGGCGGTTTTCTGTGTGTCCAGCAGATCCTCTTGCATAGACTATAAAAAAGACACAGAACATGAGAAATGCATTCTTGATGGCCAGCCTGGTGTCATCAATTGACAGAAACAGGTTACTTTCTCCCAAAGAGTATGATGGGATTTTAGGGGTGAGGAGGGATGTACCTCTGCCTGGACTGAGGCTGGGCAGATGGAGGGGACCCCAAAAATCATGGAGAAGTGGTCACCCCACTTCACCCACCCACCCAGTGGACAACTGCTCTCTACCTGGCAGAGGCTGAGACCACTGATGGAGGAACTGGAGGTTGAAGGCTGGGAGTCTCCGCTGAACATTGGCAGATTCCTCACAATTCTGGGGAGATGCAGGGATGGCATCTGGGGTACTCTGGGGTACCTGCCCTCTAAACCACACAACCTGGGTCTGCACTAAGGAGAAATCCTTTCTCCCTTCAGATGTGAAATCGTTTCTAATTCCCAGGAAGTGTCCCTTTCATTGAGAACAACTGTAGGGATGCTTTACAGTCTACCCTGTATTTAAATTGCTCCCTGACCTTCTATCACAGTAATGACCACAGGACTGACCTCTATCACAGTAATGATCACAGAAGCATCCTGCTGGGTGGCCAGCAGGTAAAGCTGTAGCTCCAGGATGCCTAGTCGTCCTGAGAAACAGACACTGAACAAAGTAATACCCCCGTGAGGGAAACTCAAACTCCCCTTAGCCTCCAACTTCTAGTGGCTTCCTAGAAATAAGGAGGCAATCATGTCTGGGCCTCAGAATGCATTTCTTAGCTTGCGGAAGCCTATTACCCCATCATGTAGGGTAGGGGAACCCTGGGCTGGGGACAGCCCTGCTGTGGGTGGGGCCTATGTGGAATCCCTTGGGAGTCCACCAAAATGCCTGGCCTGGTTTCTGTTCAGAGGCAGCATTGCTCAGGAGCATGTTTTCTGTTCCAGCCTCACTGAGCTCCGCCAGAGGGGACAGATGCAGCATGACGGAGACCGCCCGTGCCCCTGCGCCCCAGCTCCCCTCCAGCGGCGATGCAGCTGGGTGCTTGCCGAGGCTGGTGCTGCTGACCTTCAGGAATGGACGGTTCTGCTGACCTTCAGGAATGGACGGTTCTTTGCAGTGGGGCCTGTCCTGCACACAGTGGTAGGATTTTAAGCAGCATCCTCTAGCATGGCCACCACCACCAGTAGTGACACCAAAAATGTCTCCAGACATCTCCAAGTGTCTCCTTGGGGGCAAAATCCACCAGGCAGAGGATCACTGCGACAGAGCTTGGGAAGCAGCTCCTGATACAACTTAACAGTGCCTTTTTCTTGGGGCCTGGGAACCTGCTTCCCCCGCAATCTGTCCACCTCAGACCATCACCCCAACACACAGGCTCCACCGCTGGCCATTAGCCTTGACCGGGTCTTCTCCCCTTCTCCCCCTTCCTCCCACGCACGCCCCAAGGCCTGACAACGGTGCTCCTATTCCTGGGTGCTCTCTTCCATACCCATCCCCATGGCGGATGCTCAGGGGACACGGAAGAAAAGAACAGCTCTTTTCTGGCTGTTCTTCATCGGACACATCCACTCTCCTTGCAGCCACTAGGGGATTTATGTAAAATGCAAATCTGCCCAGGTGGCTCCTGTAACTAAAGCACCTCACGATTTCTTGTCAGTTTCAGGACAGAGCCCAAGCCCCTTGCAGGGTCCTGGGAGGTCCCCTGTAGTTTCAGGACAGAGCCCAAGCCCTTTGCAGGGTCCTGGGAGGTCCCCTGTACTCCGCTCCTCTCTCTCTCCACGCATCTAACACTTCCTCTTCCCCCCATCCATGCTTCAATAGCCGCAGCCTCTGTGCCTTGGCTCCTGCTGCTTGCTCTCTTTGTCTCCCAGGCCAGTCTTCCTAATTTCTGCTTCAAGTGCACCCGCTCCAGGGAGCCCTGCCTGGTAATCCACGTGGGCCTGGCCACACCTCCATTCCTGCACTTACCGCTTTGAGCACCAGGTGGCAGCACAGGGCTGTATTTAAAGTTCCATGTGAGACGCCAAATTGCCTGAATTCAACCACCAGATCTGCTAACCACTAAGTGATTCTGGTTAAGACTGCTGTTAACTGTCTCCCTTATTTTCTCTACCTGTGAAATGGAGATAATAACAGAATCTTCTGTTTAAAATTGCCGTGTGAATTGTGTGAATTACATGAGTTAGGATATAAAAAGTGCTCCCAAAGTCCCCTGGAAACCCTCAATGTGAGCTGCCTGTGGTGGCATCATCAACTTCTATTTAAGTGTCTGTCGCTCCCCACGGACTGTGATTAATCTTTCTTGTTCAAACATGAGTAACAGAGAATCCACTTCACAGGAGTCCCATAATACTCTCTTTGGGGGGGGTTCATATTTTCCAAATTACATAAGAAGTTACCTAGCCATTTGTAATATATGTATTATATGTAGATACCCCTCACACACACACACCCTGCGAATTGTTTGGTTAAATCCTTTGCCTTAGCCAGGTGTGGTGGTGTATGCCTGTAATTCCAGTACTTGGAAGGTTGAGACAGGAGGATTACAGGTTCGAGGACAGCCTCAGCAACTTAGCAAGGCCCTCAACAACTTAGCAAGACCCTGTTTCAAAATGTAAAAAAATAAATAATAATAATAATAAATAAAAGGCATGGGAGAGGAACTTGGAGCTAGAATTTCTCTGGGTTCAATCTCCAGTACCAATAATAAATAAATAAATCCTCCCCATCACAGGAGACCGTCTCCAGCTCAGATCTGATCATACCACTCCCCTGCTCAAAGTCCTGTCTGCCTCACAGTTGCCTGGAAGAACATCGGAACACCTTTGCCCAGCTTCCAAAGGTCCACTGTGGCTTCAGAACAATCTCTGGGTCATCCCCCCATTGTCCTGCCTTTTTTTTTTTCTGTGCTGGGGGTGGAACCCAGGACCGGGGCCTTGCTCATGCTAGGCAAGTACTTTACCATGGAGCAGCAGCCCAGCCCCTGAACTGCTTTTCAATGGAGATTTTCATTCTCCACTTCTCCCCGCCTCCCCATGACCTCCTCTCTGGATTTCTACTGCATGCTGTCCAGGCCACCATAATAGAAACTGTAGCAGCATAGTCATCACAAGTTGATTCCTTGATTCATTATGTCCATAAAGAGAACCTTTGGTTTTGTGTAAATGCATCTTTCTTCCTTCATTAAAACAACTGTGTTAGGAGTTAGCAATAAAGAGATTTGATCTTAAAAGCTCAGGTAATTGTGTGGAATGATAAAGGACAACCTGAGCGCAGTCCAGTGTGGGGGGCTAAAGATGTCTGTGAGTTCCTCTCCACGCTCCTTTCAAGAAAGGAAGGGGCAGCCAGGCGTGGTGGCGCACGCTTGTAATCCCAGTACTTGGGAGACAGGAGGATCACAGGTTTGTGGCCAGTCTCAGCTACTTAGTGAGGCCTTCTGCAACTTAGTGAGACCCTATTTCAAAATAAAGAATAAAAAATAGGGCTGGGGGTGTAGCCCGGAGGTAGAATGCCCCTGGGTTCAATCCCCGGTACCGCAAAAACAAAAAGGGAGGGACTGCATGAAGAAGAGCAACCCTGATTTTGAGGAGGGGGAGTCACCAGCCCTTCCTGTTCCCTAGAGCCTAGAGACCTCGAGCCCTATCTGTCATCTGAATGACGCAGAGCACCCGTGGGCCACAAAACTGCAGGTAATGATGAAATCGCTGTTGCTTTAATCCACTACGTTTGGGGGTGCATTGTGATAGATACAGCAATATATAATGGAAACAGTCATTTCTAATGTTATGACTTAATTAATGAGTTAATCTATTCCATTAATTGCCTTCTAATTCCACTAATTAACTCCTAACTCATTCCATTAATTCCTCCTGAGTTTTCTGCAGAATCCCACTTTTGCCTCATGTGACTGCTCTGAATTTTTTTTTTTTTTTTTGGCACTTGGGATTGAGCCCAGGGGCATTCTACCTATGAACTACATCCCCAGCCCTATTTATTTTTTGAAACAGGGTCTTGCTAGGTTAACGAGAGTCTCGCTACTTACTGAGACTGTCGTCGAACCTGCGATCCTCCTGTCTCAGCCTCCCAAGTACTGCAATTACAGTCATGTGCCACCACGCCCGGCGACTGCTCTGAATTTTGACTGAACACAGCTGCCCCGTGCTGATCTGTGGCCAGTACATGGGGAACATAGATACATCAGCAGACTCAGCCTATCCAGAGGTGACAAAGGATTGGGACTCTCTGAGACAAGGACAGCTGAGCCTCCTTCTTCTCTGAACCCAGGGCCTGGGAAATCAGGGCCCATTAAATGCATTGTAAATTTAACTGAATTAAACATATACATTTTTGTATTTCTTCTTTATTCTAAGGTCACCATTTTCTTTTCATATGGAGATGGAGAAAAATCGGTAGCCTGATGATAACTCTGTACATAAAATATGTATTAAATGTCCCTCAGAAATGCACTGATAAAGGAAAATTCCATTTATCTGATTAAGCATTCTAACAATTTTTCTGAAATAAAAATGTGCAGAAATTTCTGTGTGCTTAAACTCCAAATTAGAGATTTTAGCCATGCGTAAAATCTACATACCTGACTAACCAAGTATCAAGCTGTGGTTGATCATTAAAAAGAAAGAGAACATGCCAGGCATGGTGGAGCATGCCTCCAATCCCAGTACTTGGAAGGCTGAGACAGGAGGATCGCAGGTTTGAGATTAGCCTCAGCACCTTAGAGAGACACTCAGCAACCTAGTGAGACCCTGTTTCAAAATAAAAGATAAAAAGGACTGGGGGTATAGCTTAGAGATAGATGCCCCTTGGTTCAACTCCTAGTACAGGAAGGGAGAGAGGGAGGGAGGGAGGGAGGGAGGGAAATTTAAAAAAGGACACATGTGTACATGTGGACATGGGGTCGCTTCTTCCTGGCCAGAGGCTGGTCCATGACAGTGAAGATCCATCACAGGCTTCTCTGGGAAGTTGTGCATTCTGATCTGAGAAGGAATGGAGTCAGAGCAGTGAGAGGGTAGTCGCCTTCAATCCCTCGCTTGGTCGTTTATTCTGTGAATCCTGTCGACCCCTCTCTCCTTAGCCCAGCTCTGGGAAGGCAGCACACTCAGCCAAGGACAAACCAGTCTCCAGAGTGTATGAGTTTCCTGTTGCTGCTATAACAAATTTCCACAAACGTAGTGACTTCAAATACAAATCAATCATCTTACTGTCCCGCTGTCCAAAGTCCAAAACAGGTTTCTCCAAGAGAAGTCTGAGGACCTAGCAGGAACACACTCACTCCTGAGCCTCGAGGAGAGAAGCTGCTTCTCTGCCTTGTCCAGTGTCTGGAGAGGCCCTTGGCTCATGCCCCAGGCCAGCAATCACACCACGCTAGCCCCTGCTTCCATCACCGCAGCCCTTCTCCCTCCCTATGACAGGGACCCCTCCGGTTACATTAGCCCAAGTCAGATATTCCAGGACAGTCTCCCCATCGCCCCATCTCGAAATCCTTAACTTATATCTGCAAAGTCCCCTTTGCTCCAAAAGGTAACATTCCCAGGTTCTGGGGCTACAGAATGCCCATCTTTGGCGTTCCGTTTTTCTGCCCACCACAGCCACCCAATGCACAACACAAAGGAGGCACAGTGGAGACCCCCGGTGCATCTGGAGATGTGCCCTGGCCCACAGAGAAGCCAGGCAGGGGGGAATATGCAGATTCCAGGAATTCTGATTACTGAAACCTAGAGCACAGCCCAGGAATCTGCATTTTGTCTACACTCTAAGGTAATTGCAAAGCAAAAGGCCGATACTCGGCACCTGGAAAACTCCACTCTAGATACTAGGAAAGGCTATGAAACATGGATACGGCTGAACCTAGCATCCGGACTGTATTTAAATCTCTAAGGTACTTCTTATGGAAACTTACATTTCCAATTTATAGCATAAGTAAAAGCCATCTAGTTGATCTATTCAGAATATAACATATTACTTTACCTTTGAGGGCATATACTGATTTACTTTTTTTCTTTTTTTGGTACTGGGGATTCTAAACTCTGAGCTACACCCCTAGCCCTTTTCATTTTTTGTTTGTAAACAGGGTCTTGCTAGGTTGCAGAGTCTTACTAAGTTGTCGAGGTTGGTCTCAATCCTGCAATCCTCCTGTCTCAGCCTCCCAAGGACTGAGATTACAGGTGTGTGCCACCACATCTGGCACCCTCTCCTTTTTATTATAAATCCATTTTGTTTTTCTGGACTTCTTTCAGTTATTCACTCAGAGATCTGACTGGCAAATTAAAATAAAAAACTATGGGGTAGAGGTGAGGGTATGCTTATTTATATCTATGCATGAGTAACATTGATCTATGTAACATATGCTGTACTTTATATAAGGTGCTCTACTCCCAAATATATACACCATGGGAATGATCCCATTGATTTCAGTAGTGACATCAACGAGAGGTAAATGGCCAAGTGCAAGAAAACAAAGACGCTTCAGTGTTATTTATGTTAATTTTGTTGCTGTTGTTGTTACTGGAGATTGAACACAGGGGCATTCTACCTCTGAGGTACACTCCAAGACTGTTTCATTCATTCATTCATTCATTCATTCATTCATTTGGTTGCTTGTTTATTCGAGGCAGAGTAAGCTGCCGAGACTGGCCTTGAAGCTGCAAGCTTCCTGCAGTCTTCCCAAGGTCTGGGATTACAGGCATGCGCCATCACAGTCAACTCTGTTTATGTTGAATTTAAGATGCACACACAGACACAAATATGCACATATTCCACAAAATACCATGAGCTCTTGTGGAGACAAACAGCAGTAAGTACCTGTCATGTGTGTTAATCGTTTAACATTCTGCTCGCTGTAAAAACAGTCTGGGAAATGGCCATAAAGCTGTGACACGGCCAGTTATGAAACTCGCCTTTCTTGGATCGGGTGCACTTTACCCTCCTGTGCAAAGTGCCGAGGAGTCAGCACAGAAGAGTGGATGATTACCTCGTGCCCCATGAACCCTTGCTTGGCAGAACTGTTGCTCAAGCCATTGGCATCTTTCACTCTGCCCTCGCAGCCAGTGTTCCTCTCTAGAACAAATTTGAAAGGTACTCTGAAACATGAACCTAAAAATTTAACTGCTGAGTTGAAGTGTACACACAACTGAAAAGACGTTGCCCAACTGCTCTCCAAAGTAGTTGTATCAAAGTTGCTGAGAGTCTTGCTATGTTGCTGAGACTGTCCTCAAACCAGCAATCCTTCAGTCTCAGCCACCCAGGTACTAGGATTATAAGGCATACACCACCATGCCTGGCTTAATTTTCTCTTTCAATGTATTTAATGCCATTAGTAAATTTTCTTCATGATAAGCCAGTCTTATAGAAGAAGTTACTTGGTCACAATATCATATATGTGTGAATTCTGCTTATTAAGAATTTATTTAGGGTTTTGCATCGATGTTCACAAGTCAGAATTGCCTTGTAATTTTTTTCTAATGGTGTTCTTGTTTAATGTTGGAAACTTAATTATACTGGTTTCTTATTCTATCTTCCAAGTCTCTTTACTTGCTCGCTTGTGTTTTTCCATCCATATGGAAAATATAAGATTGTTTCTAGCACAGTAACTGGCATACACTAAATTACACACAGACAGACTCACAATTTCATAGATAGCTCTGCCTGAGTTGCTGGAAGAAGCACGGCTTTGCTCTCTCCCTTGCAGTGTGTCCACGCTGCCTCTGAGGGTTTCAGGTTCATAGTAGTATTCACTGCTCATTTTCAGCAAGATCTGTACCTCTGACATGTTACTATGCAAATAATTTTAACACATGCATTTTTCTCTGAAAACTGCCTGATACATAACTAAATGGGGAGCTGGCCTGGATAGATGGAGATCTTTGCTTCCATGTGATCATGCCAAGGTAAGCAGAGACCTACAACCTGGCTCCGGGAACAGAAATTCTAGATTCTAGACCACATCAGGAGTGGGAGAGAGGGGTAAAGAGAGGGGGTCACTCACCTGAACAACCTTCTTTGGTTCTCCCACTTGGCTAAACAAAATATTCACATATCTGAAGCTAGTCCCCTGGTTAGTTCAGATCCATTTCCATTTATATATTCTGACACCAACCCTGGGTCTACACTCTCCCACTGGTGTGCCTTAAGCTTCCTGGCTAACCAGGAGCCATCGCACAGCTGGTCTGCAATGAATGCAGATAAACTGAATACATATTTTTGTCACGACCTAATAAAAGCAGGGAAGCAGTGTACCTTATTTGGATGCAGACTATCCTGACAGATGTTGACTAGGAATGTTAACAGCTAGAAAAGTGTGGGAGGTTAAGGAGAAAACAAAGCCTTAAAAGAACACAATCCAGGTTTGCTCCCTAGCAGCCGTACACCCAAACAGGACTGGGCCTGAATACGGTGGCACTTGTGAAAGGGGGCCTATGCAGGGAGCTTCCTGCAGACTGAAGCCTGACTTCACGAGTTGCAACACCCACCCCAGGTGTCTTTCTATACGAGCCTCAGAAGTGTCTTACTCAAAAGCTGATGGAGATAAGCAAAGGCTTATTTGAGGACTGACCCCACATTGAAGACTGAACTCTGGGTCACTTACCTTGGTTAATAACAAGGTGCTTATAGTGCATGTCTGGTACCTGCCAGATCTCAACCACTTTGCTTGATACTGCTCAGACATTATCTCCATGTTCTGTCAAGATAACAAACCAAGCTGGGCACGGTGGTGCACACCTGTAATCCCAGTACTTGGGAGGCTGAGACAGGAGGATCGCAGGTTGGAGACCAGCCTTGGCAACTTAGCGAGACCCTGTTTCAAAAATAAAAAATAAAAAGGGCTGGGGTTGTAGCTTGGAATTCAATTCCAGTATTGGTCCTGGGTTCAGTTCCAGTACCAAAACAAACAAAAAAGATGACAAACCAACACAGCCTTCTGGCTTTCATCCCTAATGTGAGCCGAGTGGAATTTTAGAGGCAGGAGGAAAGCTCCTGGACTTGAGTTCATGAAGCTCCTGGACTCTGAGCCACCTGACCTGGGGTGGATGGAGGGGCCATGACAGTCAGTGGGGCATAGAGAAGTTGGAGACAGTAGGGAGGACATAAAATGAGGGGGAATTTGGAAGCTCTTACAGTTCCTTCATGTTACCTTGGACTAATCTTTGTCAGGGCAGAACAAAAGGGCTGCTGGCTAAAGGAAACTGGTGCAGACCTGGCGGGCCATGTTGGACTCTGTTCTTCATGCCAGTAAACCAAGCAAACTCCAGGAATAAATAGATAAACCAGCCATGTTTAACATGATCCTATCAGAATGGTAGATTACCCAGAGAAAGAGTGAAGATACGAAGCAGTGGGGTATCAAGAAGAGGGAGGCATTTCAAGGGAAGTGGGCCCCTCCCAAGCAAAAAAGGGGTGCGTTATCCGTGGAGAATCTTATAACAATAATGAATCCCAATAAAAGTCAGCATAATTGTCATGAGCCAGCCATTCCTCACAATGGGGGTGATGACATATGCCTCCCTAACTGGAGGAAAGAACTACCACTTATTTTTTTCATCTGAAAAGTGAAATTCATAAGCTCAAACTGTTAGAGCTATGGAAGTCTCAGGGCCCAGTGGAGACCACATGTTCTTCTCAATGACACGCGGACCGTTAGAATGCTAGACCATTCATGAGGTCATTCAGTAAGCCGCCATAAATGCTAGATCACTGCTATCCACATGGTGTTCCATTGTGGGAAATGTAATTAGAAATGTAATGGGATCAGGAATTGATTGTAAAGAATAATTAGGAGAAATCCCGCATGTTTAAAAAAAACTAAACTAAACACATGTTACTGAATAATCCTTGGGTGAAAAATGAAACCGGAAAGGAAACTAAAAAGTATTGAGAACTAAATGATTGAAAATTAATACCAGAAAAATTAAGATATTACAGACTTCTGAGTAGGTGAAGAAAACCCAGTCCTGGATCCTGGGTGACTACAATTCATGTCACTTACAAGTGAATTGGACCAAGGTGTGTGTGTGCGTGTGTGTGTGTGTGTGTGTGTGTGTGTATAAAACAACCCAACTCATTCCTTTCCCAGATTATTTGAAAATAAATCTCAAGCCAGGTGTGGTGCATGCCTGTAATCCAAGTACTTGGGAGGCTGAGACAAGAGGATCGCAGGTTCGAGTCCAACCTCAGCAACTTACTAAGACCCTCAGTAACTTAGTGAGACCACTGTTTCAAAATAAAAAATAAAATAGGGCTGGGGGTGTAGATCAGAAGTAGAATACCCCTGAGTTCGATCCCCAGTACCAATAAATAAATAAAATAAAATAAAACAAAATAAAATAAATCAAGCATCATATATCTTTTCAATCTAAACCATTCTGAAGTTCTTTTAAATAGCTCCAAAATATAAAAACTCTTTCTTATTGTCTTGACAGCACAATGTCATTGTCACAACTAATTAAAAAAAAAGAGTACTACATTATCTAAAGTCATGATATAATTTTCCTGATTAGACAGATGACAGATGGATTGATATTTGATTGGTTCAAATCAGGACACAAACAAAATCATGTACTGCAATGAGTGGTTATGTCATTTAACTTGTTTTCTTATGTTCCGTATTCTCTATAAATTGGTAGTTAGATTTCCAGCCTAATTAAATTCCGATTCAATGTCTTTGTAAGAATGTCAGTCATCAGGAGGCCCATACGTGTGCTTTTACCAGCCATCGGTGATCACAGCACCGATCTCTGACTATGTTTGCATGTCCCCTCTGATACTTAAAATCTAATTAAAATTGTGACAATATTAAGAGGCAGGGCCTCTAAAGAGGTGACAAGGTCATGAAGGTTCTGCCCTCATGAATGGTTTGATGCCGATCTCACAACAGCCATCTGCAAACCAAGGGGAGAGGCTTCAGGAAGACAAAACCAACCCACTGGCCCCTCGAATATGAGCTCCCATCCTCTGGAGCTGTGAGACACACATTTCTGTTGTTTATTCACCCGGCCTGTGGAATTCTGTTATGGCAGCCTGAGCAGACTGGTGTAACTTGCTACGCTTGGGAGATAATGTATGTATAGAAAGTTAGTTAAGAAATAGTTTAGTATGTTATTCTATACTCCTTAGTCATTGCCCTCTGAAATTCGCCTAATTTAAAAATAAACATTAACATACAATTTTTCTTTATCACAGGAGGTTAAGTTCAATATTATCTGATTCTAGTCCAATGCATCTATTAAAACTAAGACCAGCGATTATTGCTTGGATTCACTGAAACAGTAGGACAGATTGAAGGCACCAGGCGGTGAGTTCAGGCTCTTGCCAAGGACTGAAGACACCCTTGTACCAAGAGAACCCAAATCACAGAATAAGACAGAAAGCCAACAAGGCTCTATCTTAACTTTGGACATCTTTACCGAAATTGGTCATTTCAACAGGTGAGAGAGCCAGATGTCAAGTCCAAAGAAAAATCAAGATCAACCAAATCCCACCTTTCCAACCTCTAGGGCAAGCCAGTCCTCCTTGCCCACCTGTTCACACTCTTGCCCTTCCCGCCAACACCTGTCCCTCCCCCTGAGTGACCAGCACAAATATACAATGCAAGGACATTCTTTATACAAGCACGCTCCATCTTGGTTGATGGTGGCCGCATATACAACAATATACAATAGTGGTCCCAGAAGATTCTGAGGGACCTGAAAAATTCCTCCTGCCCGGTGACGTGTTGTTGTAAGGTTGCGGTGCGTTACTCATGTGTCTGTGCTGATGCTGCTGTAAGCAAGCCTACTGTGCTGCCTGTCATATAAAAGTATGGCACATGCAATCATGTACAGTAAGTACGTAGTACTTGGTAAAGATAATAAACAACTATGCTACCGGTTTGTGCATTTGATATACTATACGTTTAATTGTTATGTTTGATATACTATATGTTTAATTGTTATGTTAACAATATCAATTGTTATTGTTATGCATTCCTACTTATTTAAAATTTTTTTTTCACTGTAAAACAGTCTACTGTGTTACAGCAGCAGCATTCCCACACCTCTTGTGTTTATCCGATCTCTGATTTTCTCCTGTGCTCGATTGAATCTCATGTTGTTTTGTTCATCATGATCTTAGGAGCAATAGGCTATTATATATTATATTACATATATTCTATATTGTAGGCCACATGACATATATATTATATATATCATATAATACAATATATGCATTATATATTGATAACATGAATATTATATATATACATAAATATATATATATTTCATGTAGCCTATGTGCATAGTAGGCTATTCCACCTTGGTTTGTGTAAGTTCACTCTGATATTCACACAATGACAAAATCACTTAAAAACACATTTCTCAGAATTATCCCATTATGAAATGACATAACTGTATAGCTGTCTATGTGGAAGCTCACCATGTCTGTGCTCTGGCTGAACTGAAGGGCCTAAAGGTCTTGTGTATGGTACCACTCTGACCTGTGACAAGTTGGCGCCTAGAAGCCACAGAGCATGAAGTATATACAAGGGTAAAGTCCTACGAATTGCAGTGGACCCAAAGAAGAGGAAAGAACAGAATGAGAGGGGGCAGGCCTTGACAGCAGAAACAATTATATTTGAAAACACATGTTTCACAAATCACCAGATTTTACAAGCCGTGTGTTGAGTCACAAAGTTTCAAACTCTGAGAATGTATGTGTGTGTGTGTGTGTATGTGTGTGTACATATCCAGGTGTGCAAATAATGTTTATAACATATATAGCACACATATAACCTGATGTGTATATATGTATGTATATATTAATAACATATGTATAATCTGTATATGAATAATGTATAATCTTGAATATACTATATGACCAGCATACATAAACATGTATGTTACCTATATAACATAGGTATATATGTTACCTATATAACATAGGTAAATAGGTATGTACCTATATAACATAGGTTTGCATCAGCATTTTCACTGCTGTGACCCAAAGTACCTGACGACCACAACTTAGAGGAAAGATTTATTTGCTCACAGTTCTGAAGGTTTCAGTCCATGTTAGGCCCGGTGATGTCTAACAGAGCTCAGGAGATGGTGACAGGAAGCAGAGAGAAAGAGCAGGAATGGAGGGACTCTGCTCTCACATCATGGAGCCTGGGAGCAGAAAAGAGCAAGGGAAAGAGGGACTATATATAATCCCCAAGGCCATGTCCCAGGGCCCTTCCTCAGCAACCAAGCCCCGCCTCCAACATGGCTGCTTTGTCTACATTGTGAGGTCTGGGGAGCATTCTAAATCCAAACCATACCACATATATATCAAGTTATATATGTATACTGCATATATAATGCATACAGAGCCTTTAATTCTAAATATATTTATTCATAACTACAATGTGTGTTAAATTTCTCAATTCGTGTAGAGTGCGTTTTAGGTATACAATCTGCATCCAAATTTTTCTCTTAAGATGAATGCAAAAAATCAAAATTAGATAAGTAGATCAAAACAGTAGTTTTTTCAAGCCTAGGTCTTTTCAAGTCAGGCTAATGACCTGCTTTTTCCCAAAATAACCCCATCAGGCTACATCTACAATAGAAAAAAAATATGTCATGACTAGGATCAGAATGATTTATAGGGGAATTATCAAGTAAACTTATTAGATGGTTCTTTTAGGTTATCAACTCCCTTCCCCTCTACACCTTGCAGAATGAAATAAACAACTCTAAGAAAAGGATCATGTCCTCACTTCCTTGTTGACTATATTTAAAATAATTTTTTCAATGGACTACCTTTTAGAGTTCCCAAATCTCTCAGGAAAAAAACAGAAGTCACTACATACTGTTAGGTCATCTGTTGTAATTGTAGACGTTGCCCTCCTTCATCTGGTTTTGTATTACGCCTTTAATTCCTGCAACATCCTCAAATTTCCGCTCTGCTGCTGTATCAGCTGTCGTTGCTTTCCCCAGGATGACTGACACAGCTTCAGTTCCCTCAATAAACCAATCAAGTCTGCATTTGACTGCAGAGTTAGGCGTCCCCTTCCCAAAGCCTCCCCTGCCCATCACAGTGCCGTATGTCCCAGCGCCACCAGCAGCAGCTATGTGCTTTTAGCAAGTTCCTTGCTAACTCTCTGTGTTGTTTCCCTATCTGTGTGTATTGGTCAGGGTTCACTAGATCAACAGAATTCACAGAATGAAGAAAGGAAGGGGGGGGGGATTTATTAGATCGGCTCACAATGTAGTCCTGGGTTTCGACTGCACATGAAGAATCAGAGGAATCAGTAGCTGGTTGGGCAGTCTAAGAGCTGGAGCCTTAGGATTGAAGCAACCACCAATTCAGTCCAGTCCAGGATGTGAAGACAAGAAAGCTCCTCAGAGAAACGACTGCGAAGCTTCAGTTCGAAGGCTGGAGGCCGACCATCCCAGACGAGAGCAGAAGATCAAGAAGCTCCTCAAGGAAACGGCAAAGTGGGAGACTGACGATTTCAGACGAAAGCAGATGCATTCTCTTCAGGAAGAGTCGCGGCTCCTTCTACGCGGCTTTCTCCTTCTTTTATCCAAGTCCTGCACCTATCAGAACCCTGCTGCCCACATTTAGGGCAGGACTTCCGATTCAATCCGCTGTTACACAATCAACGTCACATGATCTGGGGTGAGTCAAGTTGACAAACCAGACCAACTATCACACTGTGCAATGGGCACAATGATAGTGCTTCTACCACAACGTGATGTATGGCAGTCCTTAGAATGCCTGTTTTCAAAAGCAACATGATCGCTCATTGTGTTGGCCATTGTTGCTGCTGCTATTGTTAAGACTTCAACCTTCCGAATCATAGACTTAGTCTTCTTTTCCTTGCTTATGTCTACCTATTTATATTATAGATTTCCTTGCTTATGTCTATATATTTATACTATAGATAATGTACTATAGATCAAAATCATGGTCTGCTAATTCCCATGTATGTCTTGAACTTTTCCATTCTTCGTGTGTGTGTGTGTGTGTGTGTGTGTGTGTGTGTGGTGTTAGAGATTGAACCCAGAGGCATTCTACCTCTAAGCTGTACTCCCAGCCCTATTTTATTTTTTTATTTTGAAATAGTATCTCACTAAGTTGCTGAGGGCCTCGCTAAGTTGCCTAGGCTGGCCATGAACCTACCATCCTCTTCTCTCAGCATCCCAAGTACTGGGAGTACAGTGTGTGCCCCATTCCTCACTTTTTTTGCCTTCTTCTTGGAGCATCTGCCCCCAATCACTCCACTTATGAAAGCCTTCCTAACTCCTCAAAACAGACCCCAAAATGTTACCTCCTTCTTGAAACTCTTCCAGTTCTTTTGAATTCCATCCACTCCCCTCTGACGATGTGGAGTCCCTCCTGCCCGTCACACGCTGCATCAGCCTGGGCCCTCTCCCACTGCATTGTTATTCTACCTCATGTTTGTGATTATTTGGGTCAGACTGGATTGTAAAATCACACAGGAATGTGATTATTTGCACACTCTTGATGACCACAACTCATGGGAGGTCATAATTAATGGTAGTCTATTTATGTATGTTATTTATTTATGTGTTTATTTATGTATTTATTTATTTGTTATTTTGAAACAGGGTCTCACTAAGTTCCCCAGCTGGCCTCCAATTTGCTATCCTCCTGCCTCAGCCTCTTAAGTCACTGGAATTACTGGTATGTGCCACCATGCCCAACTAATGGTAGTTTAATGAAAGTAACTCTAGGAATAAAACTAAAGGAAACTGTTCAGATTTTATTGTTGCATTTTATTAAGAAATTGCCAAGACATTGTCTAGGAAGTCTCTATGACTACAGAAAGGGCAGATTATGTTTGGTACTCACAAGAAGACCTCATGCATAGATAGAAAAGAGCTCAAAGAAGAAAGCACAGTAGAAATCATTATTCCATTTTGCTGACCTCGATAATCAAGATGTCCTCCACCTTTGTCCTTGGATGGCATTGAATAGGATATCCATGTGACTTCCTTAAGAAAGGAAAAAATTAAACTACAGAGTATAAGAATCAAGGAGGACCATGCCAGGGTCCAAGTACCCAAGAGACAGCATACAACAGACAGGAGGGGATGGAGAAAAGCCTTCGCAGCGGGAGCAAGCTGACTCCAGCAGAACCAGCAGACAGATGAACTTACCAACAACCAGAACAGGTACTGGCAGCACCTGGCCAGAGGCCGACGGCCGCCTAGCAGCAGCACTGCTTCTTGCAACAGCACTTCTGCTGGCAGCAGCAGCACTTCTGCTGGCAACAGCCCTTCCCACAGCCACAGCCACACGAGCCACAGCCACACGAGCCACAGCCACACGAGCGGCGGCAGCAGCAGATGACGGGGGTGCTGCAGCAGCCCCCACAGCAGCCACAGCAGCAGGGGCAGCAGGCTGAGCAGCAGCCCACCCGGTAGCACCTGCACGTGGTGCAGCTTCCACAGCCACCACCACAGCCACCGCAGCCACCACCACAGCCACCGCCGCAGCCACCACCGCAGCCACCGCCACAACCTCCACAGCCACAGCAACCCATGGTGTCAGTAGAGAGGACTCAGGTGAAGAGAGAGAGAGGACTCAGGAGAGGACAGGAGATCTGATGCTCCTTCCACTGGGGGAGCCCCTTATATACCATCTCCAACAAGCCCAGCCCTGCGTATACAGCCAGTTCCTTGTTGTTGTTTATCCCAGTTTCCAGGAAAGCCCTCACAAGGCCTCTTTCATCCTTCCTCGTTGACATCTCGACCAGTTAATATTGCTAGCTTAGCTCCAATTCAGCTCTTAAATCTATATTTAAATTAAAACATACTTTCATGAAGGTTGGTATCCATGCAATCTCACATGTGTATATATATTTCACTACAGAGCTTAGAATAGTGCTTGGCACATTGTAAGTACTCAATGAGTATCTTTTGAATTAAATAAATGCCTGAATTACCTAAGAATAATCCTTTTTTTACAGCCATAAGAGTCTGAATGCAGAGTCAGCCGAAAGTCCTGTGTTCCCATTTACACTTCTTGGTTATCATAGGTCCACAAAATGTGTTTCTCTTCACAGGGATTAGGAAAATGCTCTTGAAAGAATTGGTGAAACTTGGGAGGCTGAGGCCGGAGAATAAAAAGTTTGAGGCCAGCCTTGGTAACTTAACAAGACCCTGTCTTAAAATAAAAAGTAAAAATAGCTGAGGATGTAAGTCAGTGGTAGAGCACCTTCGGTCTCTCTCTCTTTTAGAAAAAGAGACAGACAAAAATCACATGGGACAGAGTAGGTACTCCTAATTGTATTATAACTCACATCCTATCTCACCTTAAAACACAGACTTTTTTTGGCTTCCTGGGATTCTTCATTCACCAGAAGAACTGATTGATCATTAAAAATAACAATAAAAGAATTGTGTGATGTCAAATGCTAAAGATACAATTTTACGGGGCCTATTCCTACGGCATCTGCTAAGGGCAAGGTTCCTCTTTGTTGTTTGTTAAATAATTGGGAAGACAAAAATCAGAGAAGTTTCATCCAGAATGGTCTCTCACACCTCTCTGACATTTACGGTAGCCAGGGCCCAAGTCTCAGCCCGTCTCTGCGCTGCTGGAATGTTGATTTGAAAGTCAGACTGACTCTACCTGTCAGGCCTCGCTTTCCTGCCCCCGGTAGCCCGTGGGTGTGACGACTTGTGGATAGACTTGTGTTCTTGCTCCACTACCTTCGGAATTTCAGGACGCACAGCTAATTGAGGCCCTACAGACAGCTCACAGAAGAGGCCCATGTGCTTGCTGTGGGAACCACTCCGCCGTTTCTCTGGGACGTACAGGACAGGTTCTAGGATGGGATGACCTAGCTCTGCAGGGCTGTACATCCCCTGGGAGGCTGGTGTCCCTGGCTCCCCAGGCACCTCTCCCATAAGCTTACTTTTTGAAAGCAAGAGAAAGAAGTCTTAAAATGCCCTCCTCTGATACACTTCTCTGCAACCAGGGGCCTGGACAGATTCCTCCTGCTCTCCAGCTGGCCTGCATGAATGAAATGTCCACTCGTGGAACGCCCACGGTAGTCCATGTCTGAAATACTGGCATCGCTTTCCGGAGCTGGAGATACTTTTTCCTACACTGTGGCCATCATCTTTCGAAATACTTCTGACGAAAGATCCAACCCATCATCATTTCTCTCATAACAGAAAACCCCAAGGCTTTCTAAAAGACTGATGTGCTAAAAATAGCATTGTTACACCAAGCATACCAGAGAAGGAAGTAAATAACAGGTCTTGTGAGATCCTGCCGTGGAAACTGGGCTAAAAATAAGGGGAGAGGGGCAGCATATAAGGGGCAATCCCCCAGCAGAAGGAGCATCAGACCTCCTGTCCTCTCCTGAGTCCTCTCCTCACTTCACCTGAGTCTTCTCTACTGACACCATGGGTTGCTGTGGCTGTGGAGGTTGTGGTGGCTGTGGCGGCTGTGGCGGTGGCTGCAGAAGGTGTGGTGGCTGTGGTGGCTGCGGCAGCTGCGGAGGCTGCGGAGGCTGCGGAGGCTGCGGAGGCTGCAGCTGCTGTGGCTGCTGCGCCCCTGTGATGATCTGCTGCAGCAGCCGCCCCTGTTGTGGCTCGTGTGGCTGTGGCTCCTGTGGCTGCAGCTCCTGTGGCTGCGGCTGTGGGAAGGGCTGTTGCCAGCAGAAGTGCTGCTGCTGCCAGCAGAAGTGCGGCTGCGGCTGCAAGAAGCAGTGCTGCTGCTAGGCGGTGGGTCCGCGGGGCTTCTGGGGCCACCTCGCTCTGCCTGCCATCCTGTCTGCTCCCTGCTATCTTCCTGTCTCCTGGGCTTCGTGGCACGTTCCTCCCGGACTCTCCTGCTTTGTAGTTTAATCACTTTCGGTTTTAAGATAGTTGCATGGAGATTTGCAATAGCTGGATGGCATCTCATTACAGTGTCATCCAAGGACAAAAATGGGAACCCTTCTGACTACTCTTTGGGGATGGCTTTGGCCTTTAGAGTCTGCTAGTTTGGCTGTCACTGGGAGGCCATAGTTGGTGGGGGTGGAGGGAGATTCCTTCAGTCTATTCCTGCCTGCTGCTTCCTGACCTACCTGCCCTGCCATGATTGTTATCTTTGGGCTCTGTTTTGGAACTCTGTTTTTGTGTGATTTTTCTTTCCCTTTTTGGTGGCCAAAGCCTTCCCCGACACTTGGAAAGTATCTAAACAAACAGGAGTCATTCCACACACGGATGTGAGTATCTTTCAGCACCTGAACAGCAACCTAATGGGATCTAGACTGAAGGGTCTAGACCAGTGGGATTCGATTCTCAACATTGTATTCCCTGCCTGTGTTCATGGCTCCTGCCTTCCCTGTCCACGAGTACAATGGATTCCTGATTGCTCTATTGCTGCTTTGTATCTCTACTTATTACCAGCAATTTTCTAAATGTCTAATAAACTATGCTAAATTGGCCTTAAAATATTGACTCACAAAGTGTCTTATTTGGTGGTTACTTCTGAGAGAGGGCGGAAGGGGTGTACTGAATTGGGAAAAAAGAGAACTCCCTACATCGCATGAATTTATTCTGCTTTAACTACTTCTGTAATAGGAGAAACACATTAATCAACATTCTGTTTTGAATCTCTAGTGTGACCTGAAGTGTTTCCTTTTTTCCCCAAAAGAGGCTTGAGTAAACAGACTAATAGCCAAGCACACATGTATACACATGCACACACACATATGTACACAAACTTGACAAAATCTACCTTGGGCATCAGAATTTCTGCCCTTGTTATCCACGCATATTTATTTGTAGGAAAAATGATTTCATGAAAATATGGATTTCCAATACAATTTAAATTCAATTTGGAAATGGTATCTTTATGACAAGAGTATTTCCTCAACTAAACTTGAAATCTTGGTTTAGTCACGAAAGATGAATCCCCCTAGATTGTTAGCCAAGTTTAGGTCTACCTACAATCTAAACATTTCCTCTAACAGAACAAGACTGCCTCTCATTTAGACATTTATTTTCACATTTGATGTAAGCAGATCTGCCTGTGGAGCTCTGAAGCTTTTAGGTGAGCTCTCTGCAAAAAACAAAAATGAAAATTTTATAAGGGAAAACACACACACACACACACACACCAACACCAACAACAACAACACAACACTGGCATCAGTTGCATTCAATGGAGATGACGAGAGAACTCACTCTTCACAAGGCTCTAGAACAGTCTTTTCCTCAGTCCCCACCAGTTATTTTTGGGGAATGAATGACAAACCACTGACCTGAGTAGGGAGGTATTGCCAACATGCTCTACGTGTTGGTGAGAGTGCTAAATAAGAGTGTTTTCCTGGACAACAATTTGGTGATCTGTACTTTAAAAAGAAAGAAGCACGTGCCTCTCATCTCATTACTTTCCCATCATGGACAGACATTGTTTACTATTCATTACAGTGGATGGAGTAAAAGACCAGGAAAAACATAAATGTCTGTTTTTAGGGTCAGATTAAGTAAAACAGCCACGAGAAGGATTGCTGCACAGTTGTCAGACAGAGTGAACCAGATGTCTGTGAACTGAGAAGAAATTATTTGAGATCTAGAAGACAGTCTAAAGAAAGATGGTGGAGTGTGCATAATATCATCTGTGTACACAGAAATTTACCTTAAAAAATTACAACACGTAGTTAGGGGAAAGATGTTACCAGTAAGGCCCACATGAGGTATGGTATGGTTGCTTCTGGGGAATTAAAAGGATTAAATTAGGAGTGAAAAGATTAGGGAAGATTTCACCAAGAAAGAAGACCTTGCCCAATGGGAAGTGCTACAGGCTTTTAGATGACTTGATCACTCATAGCCTCCCTGCTGAGACAGAAGCAGGGATACCCAGGGCAGCCTTAACCAAGGAGAGCAGGCTCCTGGTCCTTCTACGTGGGTGGTCCCCAGGTGTCTCACAACAGGGGACAGGGCTGAAGGATTCCAGGCAAAACAGGAGCGCTGTGGGACACAGCCCGACTTTCTTGTACCCAAAGACCACAGTGTTCCAGGGCATCTTTGGGCTGAAAGTAGAGCAGTATGGGGGGAAAGCAGGAGATTCTTGTTTCCAAGTTGGCTCCATCCATGGATTTCATTGATTAGCTTTCACCCTGATCTCATTCTTTGCAGGTCTTGGAATTCTTATAGTTTCTGTCCAAAAGTTCCTCTTCAGTAAGGGAATTAGACCATACCTACAACCGACCCCCAGATTCCCAAGAAAACATATCCAGGTGAGAGAAACTCATCCCCAAACATGTTCCCAGCAGCTGGGAAGGTCATTCCAGAATGCAGGTAGGACAGTAAGCACCCTCCGCCTCCCTCCAGGAGGTGCCAAGCCTGGGAGTCAACAGCTGTCTTGATCCTCAGTCACCTGCTGTCACTTATGGGAATCGGCCTGGAATAGTGAAAGAGAAAAATGGGGAAAATAAAGTTGTTTTCCCCTCTTTAATTTTGTTTCTAATTTAAAATAACAGTTCATTATAAACAATTTTTAAACACAGGAAAGGAGAAAGTAAATCGTGTCTATGATAACCACTCTTATGGTCATATATCTTTCCATCATCTTCCTATGCTTTATTTTTCCCCAATATTTTTATTTTGGAGAGTCTCAAATGCACAGGAAAGTACTAGGAATGTTATTACATCAAGATCACATACAGCCGGGCATGGTGGCACACACTTGTAATCCCAGTACTTGGGAGGCTGAGACAGGAGGATCACAGGTTCGCGGCCAGCCTCAGCTACTTAGTGAGGTCCTCTGCAACTTAGTGAGACCCTGTTTCAAAATAAAGAATAAAAAATAGGGCTGGGGATGTAGCCCGGAGGTAGAATGCCCCTGGGTTCAATCTCCAGTACCGCCAAAAAAAAAAAAAGACACATATACCATTCACCTCGGCTCACCAGTGGTGAACATTTTGCCATATTTTCTGCTTTGGTTAGGTTTTCTCTTTCTTCCTTTTGAGAGCAAGTTGCAGAAATGACAGTCACTCCTAGAAGTTTGGAAAAGCAATATTCTCCCAGAGAATTGCAAACCAATGATCAGAATCAAGAAATTTAGAAGTGACACATGCTGTTTTGGAATATAGGATCCACCTTAGATTTCCCTTAATATCCCATGAATGTCCTATAATTCACATCTGCATTTGGAATAATGTTTCATCCTGGATTCAATCAAAGGTATATTTTTAGAATGGTCCTCTGACATTGTTTTTTTTTTGGCCTGACAACTGGTCTTGCAAAATAATCTTCCACATGGGTTAGTATGGCTGTTTCCTCAGGGTCAGACACACTGGCTTAACATGTTTCCAGGAATATTGCAGTTGGTGGGCTCTTCTCAGAAGTGTGTGATGTCAGTTTATCCCATTACTGGTAATAGTAAATGTGATCGCCCAGTTAGCATGATGTCCACCAAATGACTCCATTGTTAACCTACTCTTTTCTCCTTTTAATTAGTACAGCACAATTTCCTGTGCATTTATATGACAAAATCAAAAGCATTATGAATATATAGTTTTGAATGCTGATTTTAACTTCACATTTAATCAAGTATGAATATCCTTGTTATTAAATATTTGCCTTTTAGAAACTTTTTAATGACCACATGTATTAGCCCGTTTTCTGCTTCTAATAACACAATACCACAGATTTGGTATGTTTTAACAGGAAGAGGTTTAGGTTGGCTCATGGTTCTAGAGCTGCAAGGTGAGGGGCTGCATCTGGTGACGATTTTCCTGGTGGCAGAAGAGATAGGAAGCAAGAGATAGGGAGCACACGTGTGTGTGTGTGGGCCTGTAGCCTCTCTCCCTCTTCTTATAAAGCCAGCAGAATTCAATCATCATCATTATACAATAGCTTTAATCCTAATTACTGCCAAAGACTTCACCTCTAAACACCATAGTCAGAATAAGTTCACACCCTCTTAGTACCTCACAACAGGGATTAGACTCCAACATGAGGCAGGAGATAAATTATATTCAAACCACAGCACCACAAATTAGGCAATTATGTGTATAATTTCTATAATCACATCATATTCACCAGTTACTTGCTTAAGCAACTGAATAGTTAGCTAGCCACTTGGAAAACTAAACTTGGATACCAGCCACCACAACAAAATGACACCTTGGGGTATTTTCTTATTTTGAAATGATCATAGGCTTCTAATTGTAAAAAATAGTATGGAGCGGTCCCACATGCTCTTAACCCAATAGTAACATCTTACACAATTATAGTATAATATAAAATAATGTTTTCAATAGATACTTAAAATTTACATAAATTGTGCTGGTGTGCACTACCTGCCCACTATCGGGGCAAAGCTCCCGTTTGCCAGCCCCCACCCCAAGGGCGGGGCAGTATCTTCCTTTAATTGCCTACAACCTTTCAGACCCGATTATAGATTATAACTTTGGGGGCAGGTCTCTACTAAAGGTCCAAGAACAACAGAAAGCAATTTAGAATCATGACCAAATAAAACCCCTGGATGCCCGGCAAGGGCTCAGGCCTGTGTCCACCCTCCCTGCTACCCTGCTGCTGCCCTGCAGCCCCAGCCAGCTCCCTCCTCTCACAGGAGTGCCTGGAGCATCTTCACTTCCCTGGGAGTCCAGCCATAAACCACAATTAAACCACAATGAAAGGAGGAGGGAGCCAGGTGTGGTGGCGCACGCTTGTAATCCCAGTACTTGGGAGGCTGAGACGGGAGGATCGCAGGTTCACAGCCAGCCTCAGCTGCTTAGTGAGGCCCTCCACAACTTAGTGAGACCCTGTTTCAAAAGAAAGAATAAAAAAATAGGGCTGGGGTGTAGCTCGGAGGTAGAATGCCCCTGGGTTCAATCCCCAGTACCACAAAAAAAAGAAAGGAGGAGGGGACACACACACACACACACACACACACACACCCTCCAGAGGGCCTCATCCTGGGTCCAGCTCTCAGATCTGCCTCATCTCAAGGTGATGGACAGTTGGGGTATCTGTTCCTTTCATGGTAAAGCTCCCCCCACTCCTACCCACATAGGGGTGGGCTTGTCCTTTGCCCAAGTTCACAGCTGCCAACTTCAGTACCTCCTGCCACTTGAGTATCCCATGTCTGTTATATGAGTACTATCAAGGTGTGTCTGACTCTGCCCTGTTATTTTTCAGATGTTCCTTCAGCTAAGGGCTAAAATTGGACTGGGGTAGCTTTTGCAGAGACTGGAGGCCCATGCTGCAAACCATTGGTAAGCGCAGGTTTGAATAAGAGCACGCACGCTGCCTGCCCTTGGGGCAAGGAGCCACCTGAGTGTATGCAGAGATGCGTCTACCGAGTTTCACCTATGCACAAGAAAACTGCATTCCAGATCGACACGACCCAGTGGAAGCTCTATGTCTGCCTGTCCATCAACGGAAGCGAAAGCTTGTCGCCTGTGAACAACGCTGCAATGTAAGGAATGTCCCCACACCCAAGACGAGGCACTGCTGTAAACTTTTATAGCACCTCACCTGCGCTCAGCATGGTTTTGCCAGGAATGTAATTATAGGAAGGAAGACAGTTGCGATTGTCAAGTTTACATGTTAGAAACTGAATGCTCAATAGTCTCAGTGGCAGTCCCTCCTCTCCTCTCCCCCCAGCACCTGCTTTCCCCGCAGACACGACCTTCCTAGTTAATGTCAGTAACTGCAAGTTTCCATTACACGGGCCACAGAGACATTGGGGCCACCTCGAGTCCTGTTTCTTCTGGATGGATCAGCACCCGTCAGGGCCTGCAGCCACAGGCCCGGGCCCTGTCCCCTCTGCCCGGCCAGGCTTCCTCGGGAGGGTACAGGCCCCTCCAGGTTGGTCCTCAAGGTACTATTTTTGTTCACAGAACTCAAGTGATCTCCTTCCTAAACTCAAACCCTCAGCAGCTTCCTGCTTCACTCGCAGTCAAAGCTGATGTTTACAGTGACCTAAAATGACACACCCATGACCTTCCTGACACCTGCTCTCCTGGCACCAAGTGAACTGCCTTCTCCTGTGCCCTCCCCACTTTCTAGAACGCTCTTTTCCTGGTCAGCAGGACAGTTCACTCCCTCATCACTCTGTAGCCTTTGCTCCCTTGTCGCACTCCACCCGAGTCCCATGTAGACCACCCAATTGTGCAACCACTCCCCTATCCCAACCCTTCCAACAATGCTTTATTTTTTCCATAATACCTGCCTCATTTTAACACAATTTATTTTTGAGGGGCACAAAAAACAATAGAGCCAAATCTGTGTGTTTCATAATAGACTCTAAGCATAGCCTTCTTTAATTTGCTGCTTATTTTAATAATCTAACAGGCCAGGTTCTTGAATATGATCTAAGTATAAAGCTTGTCACCACACAACCCACCCTCCTTCACCCCGACCCCCAAGGTAGCCCTGATCCTAAAGTCTGCGTTCATCTTTCCTTTGCTTTGCTTTGGAGGGGGTTTAACTACATCTAAATGCGTTCCTTTCTGTGAACATGCTCTAATTTGCTGGTTCGTCTTCCCTCCCGATGATGGGAATTCTCGTTTTTTCCAGGGTTTTTCTGTTTTTTGACGGTGCCTCTCAGAGCATCCTTGCATGGGTCTGCTGGGACACGTGTGCAGGAATTTATACACACTTAGAGAGCACTGAGTCTCGTGGGAATAAATGAGTCCAATGAGCACGGTCAAGGGCTATTTTACTCACTGTTTGCCATAGCAAAGGGGTGAGTCACCACTCCTGGCCTTTGGGCAGAGACTCAAAGGCAGGCAGAGGAGCGGCAAAGATCTGCAGAGTGGAAAAAGGCATGCCGGGTTGAGGTTGAAGGATGTTTGCATAGGGAAGCCCCAGACGGGCTAACTAGCAATGGGACCGCCTTTGTGATTGGTTAGAGGAACTTATGTGGCATTCTCTGGTTGGTCCTAAGTTGGAAAGGGGGACAAGATTTAAAGAAGCTTTCAGTTCTTAATCAGACCCTGGTTGTCGCTTGGCTCCTACGCCCGTGTGAGATGGTGGTCTGACTTCTATACGTCTCCTGTAGGAAGTAGGCTGGCTGTGGGCTGGTTATGATAGCTCGTGGGTTGGCTTTCTGGAATGGATGCTGCAGACGAGCGGCCAGAGGTCTCCCCGTACATAGAGTCCGGCCATGGTTCCTGTATACATTCAGTCTCTCGGTCTCTAACATGCTATTTAATGTGCTTTTTTTTTTTTTTTTTTTTTTGCGGTACCGGGGATTGAACCCAGGGGCGTTCTACCTCTGAGCTACACCCCCGGCCCTATTTTTTATACTTTATTTTTGAAACCGAGTCTCACGAAGTTGCGGAGGGCCTCACTATGGAGAGAGAGAGAGAGAGAGAGAGAGAGAGAGAGAGAGAGAGCTGAGGCTGGCCACGAACCCGGATCCTCCGATCTCCGCCTCCCAAAGTACTGGGATTACAAGCGGGCGCCACCACGCCCGGCTTTTAATGTGCTTTTTTTATTATGTGTATTGTCTACCTCCCATGACTAGGTTATCAGTTCTGTGAGGACAGGCACTAGTATTTGTTTTGTCTTCAAAGTATTCTTGATGCCTAGAACAATGTGTATAGCACCTTGTATGCCCACAAAATGAGTAGGCATGATGTACCTATAAGAAATATTATTCTACTGGTGCATATTTTTTTTTTTGCGGTGCCGGGGATAGAACCCAGGAGCATTCTACCTCCGAGCTCCGCCCCCAGCCCTATTTTATATTCTTTATTTTGAAACAGGGTCTCACTAAGTTGCGGATGGTGCATATTTTTTAATTTGGCTGTTATTCTCAACAATAAAGATGAGCACTCAGATATAACCCCTTCCAGTAATGGTCCCAGCCTTGGTTGTGCACGTGCGTGTGTGTGTACGTATGTGTGTGTGTGTGTGTGTGTGTGTGTGTGTGTGTGTGTGGTCCTGGGGATTGAAACCAGGGGCACTCAACATCAGAGCTATATACCTCCAGCCCTTTTGTTTTTTTGTGTGTTTGTTTGTTTGTTTGTTTGTTTTTGAAACAGGGTCTCTCTAGGTTGCTGAGAGTCTCACTACGTTGCTGAGGCTGTCCTCCAACCTGAGATCCTTCTGTGTCAGCCTCTCAAGTACTGGAATTACAGTCTTGTGCCACCTCACCTGGCTGCCTTGGTTCATTTTTCTGTATCCATCTGTGCCCACCAGTGTCTGAGATGACATTGGCGATTGCCAGGTATTTGCTGAAGCAAATTCATACTTTCTATTATTGTGTGGTTCTTCGGATGCACATATTAATGCTGGGCTGAGAGGCAACCGCAAGTAGTAACATCCCCATCACTCCAAGCCTACATTGTAGCTCTTCATCTTCTAGGCACATCTGAAAACAGACATGGGTCAGCAGGAAGTGCTCCTTTTTCTTAAGCCCCTTTTTAAATGTTTGCTAGCATTAGTATTTGATATGGACTTTTCGCTTGTCCCCTCCACCAGCCTCTTCTGCAGCTCTTTCAGTGTGGTGTTTGAAAACACTGCCCCTCTGAGAGTGCTACCAGGAGTAGGAGAGACCTCTGTGGCTCAGGGGCAAGAGCCAGTGGGAGCAAGTCACCTCCTAAGCCCCTCAGAGAGCGCTTTGGCCAATTTTTCCATCCCCCACTTTTGGCAAGGAACAGAATTGGGTACAAAGGTCTAAGGGATAATTTATTAAAAAGGGGGGGCATTGCATTCAGAAGGGTTTATAGACATAGTGTACTGTATGTGGCTTCACTTTCAGGGGACTCAGAGATGTGGTATGAAAGTCACCCCTTGCGACCTGTTTCTTTTTATGTCCTTATTATAGTGTGTGTGTGTGTGTGTGTGTGTGTGTGTGTGTGTTGCTTTGCTTTGCTTTGTTTGAGATGAGATCTCATTATGCTTCCCAGGCTAGTCTTTAACTCCTGGACTCAAATCACCTCCTGACTTAGTTTCCCAAGGATCTGGGACAATTGGTATCCCATACCCCCCTGGTTCTTATATTATAGTGTTCTTACATGTAACCAAAAGCATACGTTGTTTCAGAAAGTCACAAATCTTACTAGTAGATTTATTCATCTATGAACATACAAATGTTTTGTGACCATAATCTGCCATACAAATAGTTAACTAGTACTGAAGATGGGATAAAAAAATCATGAAACTATGATCAAATTTTAATCTGTTAATAGAACCAAACTGAAAATAACTAAGACCTAAATTTATTCAAGTTGTTTTTGGTGTTGCCTTTCATCTGGCTATAGACACTGAGATTTAAGTCTCTTAGACAAGTTGAATCTAGGGGTAGAAAGTGATGGAATTCGAGTCCATTGATACAATGGTTGAGAACTTTCCCTGACTTAAATAAAAACATAGTTGATACCCCCCAATCTTTATAATCTGTGAAAACCCATAAAAGACATATTCTCCATGATTATTCTAAAACCATCTCAAAAAAACTTCTGGAGTCTGACTTTTCTAGGTTTAATTGCATTTGGGGTTAGACACATTAAAATAAATGAAGAAGAAGAAATGTTGAGTCTTTGAGGTCAATTTAATGTGGTTTATTGGGAAAAGATTTTCATGGGCTTACAGACACAGAAAATAATATAAGCGATTATACTGCTATCATATAGTATAATATTATAGTATTACTATACGGGCACAGAATGCACAAGTTATAGAGAGGGGGGAAAGGAATAGAAACAAACATTTCAACAGGGAAATTTCAAAAAAGCATAGCATTCAAAACTACCACTCTATTTTGTTGGGCTCATGCTCTGATTGATGACAAATGGAGAAGGTTTGTGTTGGTGATTTTCATTTAGGGGCAGAATCTCAGAGACCAGGGGACATGGATGCAACTCCTGGTGACTTTCAAATCGAAGGACACTGGCAGGAGGAGAGAAAACCTTACCACCAGACAGTTACCTGTGGCACCTGCAGAGGCCAGTTCAGGTCTCCCTAGCAGCAGCACTGCCTCTGGCAGCAGCACTTCTGCTGGCAACAGCCCTTCCCACAGCCGCAGCCGCAGGAGCCGCAGCCGCAGGAGCGACAACAGGTGCGGCGACAGCAGCAGATGACAGGGGTGCTGCAGCAGCCCCCACAGCAGCCACAGCAGCAGGGGCAGCAGGCCGAGCAGCAGCCCACCCGGTAGCACCTGCATGAGGTGCAGCTTCTGCAGCCACCACAGCCACCACCACAGCCACCGCAGCCACCGCCGCAGCCACCGCCGCAGCCACCGCCGCAGCCACCGCCGCAACCTCCACAGCCACAGCAACCCATGGTGTCAGTAGAGAGGACTCAGGTGAAGTGAGGAGAGGACTCAGGAGGGGACAGGAGGTCTGATGCTCCTTCAGCTGGGGGAGCCCTTAAGTACCCACTGTGGGGGGAGCAGAGCCAGCACCTGACCACTTCCTTGTTGCTCTTTGTCACGAGAGAATCTCATAATATATATTTACTTCCCTTTGGAATGCCAGCTAGGTTTATGAGATTACATCTTGTGTTTAGTTTTCCAAGTGAAATCCCCTAAACACTGCAGTAAGACCTGCTGGGAGATGTGGGCACACTCAGGAGTCCCACATAGTGCGACACACAATGTTACTGAAGTTCTCGCATCTGAACGGCAAATAAACGTGACCAAGAGTCAACCGCTTGGTGGTGGCCTAAAGTGTTCTTACCAAAGGCTGGAGGAATAGAAGGGACCTCAGACACAAACGTCATTGCCAACTATGGAAGTAGAGCTGTCAGGTTCCCTCACCAGAGCTTGTGAACTGAGGACGGCAGGTTTTACTACCGCCCACGTGCTTGTAAAGCTTGGTACTGCTTTTCGATAATCTGTGTTTTTAACATGGCGTGATTGCATAGAAAGCACAAGTAAATCTTTGAAATGATCTGGGGGTTTTCTGTTTGTTTGTTCTTCTTGTTTATTTTGTTTTGTTTTTCTGGTGAGTTGCTATTGGACTTAACATAGGTAAGTGTTTTGGGAGTAGAACAAAAATAAATGTAGGTGCTTGGAAAGTTTTATCAATTGATATCCAAGAAGAAAATCTATAGGCCAGGTAATATGGCCCACAGTGGCAGGCAGATCAAGAGAAATAAAGCAAGAGATGGTGGGGGGGATTAAATCAGACTCCAGAAAAACAAATGGTGGAATTTGAGGGAATCTGATCACTGTAGACTATTTGACTTATAGTGAGCACTATACTATACTATAATAATCAAGCCGGGCGTGGTGGTGCACGCTTGTAATCCCAGTACTTGGGAGGCTGAAGACCAGAGGATCTGGGTTCACGGCCAGCCTCAACTACTTAGTGAGGCCCTCTGCAACTTGTGAGACCCTGTTTCAAAATAAAGAATAAAAAATAGGGCTGGGAGGGTGTAGCTCGGAGATAGAATGCCCCTGGGTTCAATCCCCAGTACCACACACACACAAAAAAAAAAAATCAAGTAGCCACCAATTATGGATTTTACTAACAATAATGATACAGGTATATCAGAAGTAACATAAGGGAGTTAAACCTCCTTTGATTTTTAACAGAAAATAACCAAACAACCAAGAAACATCCATATAAAGAGAACTAACTAAGCAACCAAGAAATAGCCATATAAGAAACTAAGCTAACAAGAAATAGCCATATAAAAGTAATAAAAAGAAATACAGAGGCACCTACCAGCAGAAACAACCCAGCAAGATCAAAATGATAGTGCTGCCTCTGCACAGAGGGCTGGAGAGAGGCGTGAGATGGGAGAGGGACATGGAATTAGTTTAACCATGTACGCATAATACATTAATGAATACTTGAGACATGTTTGAAGTCAATGGCATGACCCATATTGCACGGCTTCCCCTGTCTGCTCCAGGCGGCCACACACCCACCTAGTTCCTGCTCTGAATCACAAGCCTCACAATGGCACAAACTGTCCAGCTACAGAACGTCTCAGCATGGGACTTGGTACACAGCAGGGGCTCTGCCATGCAGCCTTGTTACCTAATGGAGAAATAATTTCCTTTTAGGCACATCTCGAGCAACGCCATTGTTTTGAAATAATAGATGGGAAAATGCTTCGGAGAGATTCAACATCACAGCAAGGCTTTGCAACCTCGGGACTGCTGACTTGTAAGCCAGAAAATTCCTTGTGGCAGGGGATCGTCCTGTACACTGTAGGGTGTCCAACAGCACCCCTGATTTCAACCCACCAGTTATGAAGACCTCTTTCCCCATTAGGACAACCAAAACTGTCTTCAGACATTGCTGAGTGTCCCCTGGGGGGGGGGGGAATCGCCCCTCTGATTATGATCCACTGCTCTGCAGAAATGTAGGGGGAAATATACCACATCCTAGCTCCCAGAAAGGATGCAAACTTAGGAAAAGGTCCTTGACATTTGCAAAAACAATTTTGCATAAAATTCTTCTTTTTATTTAAAGTTTTTGGTGAGAAACCCTGGGGCATACCATCCTGAAGAGGCTACGTGCCTGGGTGCTTGTGGAAGAGGAAAACCAGAGATATCAAAAAGATGAGTGGTTTCTAGAGGTTGGGGAAAGGAAGGGGTGGACAGGAAGTGCCAGAGGCTCTTCAGCAAAGCTGCTCTGTAGGACATATACCATATGGACATGCGCCGTTCTGCATCCGTCCAATCCCACAGGGTGTGCAGCACCAAGAGAAAACCCGAGTGTCGACTGTTGACCGTGCCCAGTGACATGTCCTGTGAGTACATCACTGCACCCAATGTCCCACTCCGGCAGGGGATGGTAGGGCGGAGGAGACTGCATGCAGGGGGTTTATAGGAATGCCCTTGACGCCCTTCTAGATTCTTCTGTGAACCTAAAATTGCTCTAAAAAGTAAACTCCTTTTAACAGAAGTTGACATGATTTAATCTAAACAAAGGGAACTGAGTCACAGAGGGCCTGTGGCTTTCTTGGGGACAGAAGCCAGCTGGTGGCAGAGGACCTTGGCTCTGTTTTCCACTACCCTACCGTGCAAGAGAAGAGAGGGGAGTGTAACACAGCCCTGACGCTCATTTGAAATACATCACGGACCAGACCTCCAGTGCCAGGCCTCCTCTCCAGCTGCCTCCCCCGTCTTGACTTGTGAATCGAGAACAAACATGAAGCTGAAACTAAATGAGAAAACTTCCTGACTTTCTAGCATCAGAACCTTAGGATAAGTGAGAAGAGGCTACAAGCGCTCTGCCTCTCCGCCTGCCATGCGGCTTCTCCTGTGTTCCTCAGTGAGTATCTGAGAACAGCAGGGTCTCCTCTCAACCCAGGGGGAGAGTTCACAAGGCGCTGAGCACCCAATGCAAGGACTCCTCAAAGTTCAGGGGGAGAGTTCACTAGGCGCTGAGCACCCAATGCAAGGACTCCTCAAAGTTCAGGGGGAGAGTTCACTAGGCGCTGAGCACCTGATGCAAGGACTCCTCTAAGCCCAGGGGGAGAGTTCACTAGGCTCTGAGCACCTGATGCAGGGACTCCTCTAAGCTCAGGAGGAGAGTTCACTAGGCGCTGAGCACCCGATGCAGGGACTCCTCTAACTTCAGGGGGAGAGTTCACTAGGCTCTGAGCACCCGATGCCTGGAGTCCTCTAAGCTCAGGGGGAGAGTTCACTAGGCGCTGAGCACCCAATGCAAGGACTCCTCTAAGCCCAGGGGGAGAGTTCACTAGGCTCTGAGCACCCGATGCAGGGACTCCTCTAAACCCACGGGGAGAGTTCACTAGGCGCTGAG